>JAJIBD010026696.1:0-159718 GCA_021461705.1 Cryptotis parvus
CGCACACAGTGAGGCCACCCCTCAGGGGCTGGTGTCACCTGCAGGCGGGGCGGGGAGATTTTATGCCTGTTGCTCTAGGGGCAGCCCCCACTCCCTCCTTCCCCTTGTTAAGGAGTGTCAGTTGTGTCCCCCCCTGCTGCTGCTGGGCTCTGCCTATGCTGGCCCCCGCCTGCCCCATCCCCAGGGAGCCCTCAGAGCCCGAGGCCCATCCTCCCCCCAGTTGGCCGCAGAGAGGGCGCCTTGGCCAGTGTAAAGGTGCATTCTGGAATGGTCACACTCATTTGTGTGATATAAAAATTTTTTTAATATAGTAGGAGATTAATAGCCAAGGACAGCGGAAACAAGGGCCAGGGGGATTGGTCCACGCTCGGAAGCTGGTTGGTTCCAGCTTGATTCAGGTGCAGGGGAGAAGGCAATTGGGACAGAGAAGGGCCCACTATGATGATGATAGTTGGAAATGACCAATCTGGACAAGAACCGAGTGCTGAAAGGAGGTAAAGGGACACCCTTTACCTATATTGATGTCAAAGAGTTGCATGACTGACCTTTCAGTTACCTGGGTTGCAAACCACAATGCCCAAAAGGACAGAGAAAGGGAGAGACAGACAGACAGACAGACAGACGGAGACAGAGAAAGAGAAAGAGAGAGACAGATATACCTGCTACAGAGGCAGGCTGGGTGTGGGGCGAGGGGGAAGAGGGAAACTGGGGACATTGGTGGGAAATGTGCACTGGTGAAGCGATGGATGATAGAACATTGTATGACTAAAACCCAGTCAGGAACAGCTTTGTCACTGTGCATCTCATTTATGGTGATTGAAGAGAGAGAGAGAGAGAGAGAGAGAGAGAGAGAGAGAGAGAGAGAGAGACAGAGAGACAGAGACAGAGAGAGACACAGAGAGAGAGCTGCATGTCCTATGGAGGAACACGAGGGGTGGCTTAACCTTACTTGGTATGACAGGCCAGAGGTACCTGATGGGGGGGACAGAGACATGAGAAAGGACCTGGACAGAGAAAGGGAACTATCAGAATGTGGGGTGCGGGCGAGTTGAGTGGCAAGTTTCAGAATGGGTGACTGCTGGGAGAGTGGTGGGCATGGTCCCATGCCCCTGGGCATCTTGGGGAAGGATGGAGAGAAGTCTGGTTCCCAAGGAGGCCATGTCGTGTCTCAGGCTGGAAACTCCCGATGTCCTAGACGCCATTTCATAACCTCTACTCAGAGGTGTGGTCTTGGGCCTCAGAGGAAGTACAGCAGGCACTGCACTTGCCTTGCATGCAGCCAACCAGGTTCGATCCCAGCACCTTCGATGGTCTCGAGCCTGCGAGGAATGATCCCGAGTGCAGATCAGGAGTCAGCCCTGAGCACCACTCGTGCTCCAATAAATAAGAAAGTGACAAAATAGGGTAGTAAAAACTAACTTTTCCCCAAGACTCCACTTGGTTTATTTATTTACTTTGTGGTATTGATGCCCAGGGTTTATTTACCGCTGGCTCTGTGGTGCCGGGGATCGAACCTGGGTCTGCCGTGTGCAAGGCAGGTGCCCTACCTGTTGGACTAGCTCTCCGGCCCCTGACTTTGGCATTTTAGAGACGTGATTTCATTTCAGTGGAATCACTTTAGTTTTCATCCTGGTCTCTTGGTGACAAGGTTGTTGGTAACCTGGAAGGCAGGAGCATACCAGATTCACCCCTTCCCAGGTGGTGACGCCCAGGGACAGGCAGTGGGACACACCCGAGGAGAGGCTGAGCCTCGGGACCTGGGTTTCCCCTGTTAGTTTTATTGAGGTGTCAGAGTGTATAGCAGTCCTAAGGGCACTGCCCTGTATTTGTGAGCGCAAGACCCCTCCGCCTTTATCCCAGTTCCTGTCCGCACCTTAACGTCCCCAGATCATGGTTCAGTTCTCCTTGTGGTTTCCTCTTGGGACCCTCTCGTCCCTTATCTCCTGGTTTTGATCTTTTCCTTCTTGGTTCACTTCATTTACTACCACTTCCTTCAGTTCCACCCTAGGTTTTAGCACGATTTCAACCAGCTATGGGCTCTGGGTGTGGGAATAGGGAATGGATGGAGGGTAGTAGCCTTTGGTGGCGGTAGGGGCACACTGGTGGTGGGACTGGTGTTGAATGGTGAATGCTGTGACAACTCTACTGTGAAGAAATCTGTAAACCACGGTGTTTTAGTAAAGATAGAAAGATGGGTGGGTGGATGGATGGATGGATGGATGCGATGGATGGATGGATGGATGGATGGATAGATGGATGGATGGGGGAGGGAGAAAAAGGATTTTATCTTCAGGGGATAGAGCGATGTGTGCTGGACCCAGGTTGGATCCCCAGCTTCCCAGATTGTCCTCCAAGCACTGCCAGGAGTAATTCCTGAGTACAGAGCCAGGAGCACACCCTTTTGTGTACTCACCACGCTTTTGTTTGTTTGGGGCCACATTTGGTGGTGCTCAGGTCTTACTGTGGCTCAGAGCTCAGGGATCACTCTTGGCAGTGCTCAGGGGACCATTTGGAGTTCCAGGGATTGATCTGGGTCGGTGTGTACAAGGCAAGTGCCATCTCTCCGCCCTCTATATCCACACCTTCTTTACCACTTCTGTGGCTGGACACCAGGGTTGTTTCCAGCTCTGGGCTCCTGAGGATTGTGCTGCAGCAAGACCTGGCATATTTCAGATTCGTGTGTTAGTGGAAAGAGCCAGAGAGCCAAGTTCCTTCCAGGAAACGGGCCTGAAGCTGGGCTGAAGCAAGGATGGAGGGAGGAGGGGCAGCACCCAGCTGGGGAGATAGGCGGGAGGATGGAGGGGAGAAGGGCTGGTGCCCTGCTTTCTCCTGTGGGGAAGGGGCTTCTGGCTGGGGCCAGTAAGTGGCTCACTCAGCTTCCCCTATGGCTGAACCCCAGCAGGGACGTTGATCGGAGGGAAATGGGGAGCTGGGGATGTCCCCAGCTTGGAAGCACATCCCTCACCTTAGAGGCCGGGAGCAATGGGCCTTTGGGATCATGTGCCAAGCTCCTTACAGAGAGGAGTCAGCTTGATCACAGCTTGGGGTGGTGGGGTGCAGGGCAGGGGAGGAGGGGAGGCCTTTGAGCCCCTTCGGCTGGAGCAGGGTGCTGGGGAGAGGAAAGGAAGAGGGTGTCCCGTGGGACTGAGCTGGGGTCCCTGGCAGATGCTGCCTCTGTTCTTTATCAGAACAAGTGGCTAATTGGGGGGTGGCTGGAAGCGAGGGACACTGACTCCCCCAGAGAGAGCTCTGTCCTGCTGCTCAGCTTCTCCTTGACAGCTGAGCACTGGGAAAGCATCTCCCTGCCCCCCACCTCCCTCACCCAGGCCTGGAGAGCAGAGCTGGGGGAGTGCCAGCCCACCCTGGCTTTCTCCGGCGTCCCCTCCGGCTCTCTCAGTGACCGCTCATGCTAATGGAACTCTGGTTCTGCATGTTAGTGCCAGCTTGAAGCAGGATGCCCGGCCAGCAACTCACCTGGCCCAGATCCCGGCCTGCAGCTGGCCAGAGAGCTGTGGGGTGGGGTGGGTGTGCTGCTGTGGGGTTGGGGCCGGTCTCAGCCGTTGTGTCCCCCATGTTTTGGCCAGACTGCTCCACCTGTCCCCTCCTGGGGAGACACTCTGCGCCCTGCTCATCTCTGTGGTTGACCCAGGGAGGCGACTATCCTGCTGGCTCATGTGATTCTGCAGAGTGTCCTGTGGAGGGGCTGTACACTGCCCCCCCAAGAAAGCAGGCTGAACGCCTTAACCCCTGTCGGTGCTCCTGGCCCTGGGCTTCTGTGCCCCCTGACTGGGTGGTTGTTGTAGCCCCCCCATGCTGCTTTCCTCCCCCAGACACGAGGGTAATCACAACTTGCTGGGGTGTCCTGAAGAGCAAACACATTGGCACAGCTCAAGGGCAAGTGTGGGGCGGAAGGGGGGTTGGCTGGTTGGGAGCACCCTGGGCCACTCCCAGCAGGACAAGGGAGGCTACCAGGTGCCCACCCTGGTCTCTCTCTCTCCCTGTGCACCAAACCCTCCTGCTTCCCAGGCCTCCGAGCTCTCGGTGCTTCTCAGCTGTGGTCTGAGGCCCTTCTTCTTTCTGTACTTTTGGTCACAGCTTCTTTTTATGTTTTTGCTCGGGGTTACTCCTGGATCTAATCTAAGGAATTACTCTTGGTGGTGCTATGGGGAACCATGTGGGATGCTGGGATCGAACCTGGGTCTGCCACATGCAAGGCAAAACGCCCTCCCGCTGGACTATTACTCTGGCTCCTGAGGTCCAGTTTGAACCTTCAGGATGTCAGACCCTGGGCTGGCTGCCACCCCCCATGCCTGATTGGCATGGAGCCTCCGGAGCCAGGTTGGCATGGAGCTCCCAGAGCCAGGTCGGCATGGAGCTCCCGGAGCCAGTTTGGCATGGAGCTCCCGGAGCCAGTTTGGCATGGAGCTCCTGGAGTCAGGTTGGCATGGAGCTCCCAGAGCCAGGTTGGCATGGAGCTCTCGGAGCCAGGTTGGCATGGAGCTCCCGGAGCCAGGTTGGCATGGAGCTCCCGGAGCCAGGTTGGCATGGAGCCTCGGAGCCAGGTTGGCATGGAGCTCCCGGAGCCAGGTTGGCATGGAGCTTCGGAGCCAGGTTGGCATGGAGCTTCCGGAGCCAGGTTGACATGGAGCTCCCGGAGCCAGGTTGACATGGAGCTTCGGAGCTAGGTTGGCATGGAGCTCCCGGAGCCAGGTTGCATGGAGCTCTCAAAGCCAGGTTGGCCTGGAGCTCACAGAGCCAGGTTGGCATGGAGCTTCTGGAGCCAGGTTGACATGGAGCTCCCGGAGCCAGGTTGACATGGAGCTCCCAGAGCCAGGTTGACATGGAGCTCCCAGAGCCAGGTTGGCATGGAGCTCCCGGAGCTAGGTTGGCATGGAGCTCCCGGAGCCAGGCGTTTCCCATCCTGCTTGTGCTTCGGTGGGTGCTAAGGAGGCCAGGAAATGTGGAGGTGTCAGGAAAGGAGTGGGCGAAGCACTACTGTATGTCCGGCCAGTAGCCGGCTGCTCTCACTGCCTGGCTCAGCAGCTGTGGCCTCCATGAGCTCTGCATGTTCTGCCCTCCCTCTACAGGGGCTGCTTTGAGACACACCTGAGCTTGCGGCAGAGACCTGGGAGCCGGATCCTGGCCGCATGGCCTTGGTGTCCAGCTCTAAGGTCTAGGACAGAGCAAAATGCTGACTCCCCTGCTGCCTGTCCCCATGGCTGGCAATGCCGGAGGGCCATGTCTCTGCTCCAGCAGGGCTGGCGCTGGGGTCCCTGTGCCTTAGCGTCCTGAAACTCTAGAGTCCTGGAGATCAGAGCGAACCGGCCCGTGCACCCCTTTACCCTGAGTGGGAGACCCTGCAGCAGGCAGGAGGAGTGATGTGATGGACTGGGACGGACTCAGGACACGGGAGCAGCCCTGGACCCTCCTTGGCAGGGTACCTGGGAAGGGGGCAGGGAGCAGCCGTGTGAGGCCTGAAGGGTGCGAGAACAGAGAGGCAGTGCCTGGGCCCCTCGGCTCAGGCTCGCCTTCCAGACCCCCCGGGAGACCCCCACACCCAGCAGCCTGCCTACCCGGGGCCCCACCCAGCTGCCTGCGGGAGCATGTGGCCATGGCAGGAGTGTTTGCCGTGGAGAGCGTTGAGGCTGCGCCTGTCCAGGGCCCCTCTGCTGCCCCAGGCTCCTTTCCCAGGGCCCCTCCGCTCCCGGGCCTACAGCCTCAGACACTAGCAATGCCTTTCAACATTTCTCCCCCCAGCGGCCCGGCCCCTCCTCCCTGCTTTGCGGTCTGTCCACCAGCACCACAGCAGTGCACCCTGGGAAGCCCGGGAGGAGCGTGAACTTGGAGGAACAGGGGCCTGTGTGCACTGCTGAGTCCTGCTGTGGATGGGCCAAGAGTTCCCATCAGTTAAACAAGCTCCAGAGGGCGTTAGTGCCAACCTGTCAGAAGAGCAGCTGGCATTGGAGATTGATCACGCACTTCCTGCGCCCTTCCATAGCCTCTCGTGGAATGAGCTCCCGCAGCACCCAGGCGGTGCTCAGATACGGGATTGGCGGTGCAGGGGTGGCTAGAGTGGTGTGAACTGCTCTCCACAGATCGGGGTGCAGTGTGTCCTGGGCGTGTGCAGGGGAGCCGTGGCGGGTGCAGGGCAGGGCTCCTGCTTGCACAGCTGGTGTGGAGGGCAGCCCACATTCATGGCCAGCTGGGCCAGTGCTGCTGCTGCTGGGAGCTGGAGGAGGAGCCCGGTGCTTGCTTGAGGCCAGCAGGAGTGTTTGAGATGACTCGGCAGAGAGGGGGGAGAGAGAGACAGAGAGACAGAGAAACAGAGAGATTGAGAGAGAGAAAGACAGAGACAGAGACAGAGAGAGAAATAGAGACAGAGGCAGAGACAGAGACAGAGAGAGACAAAGACAGAGAAAGAGACAGAGATAGAGAGAGACAGAGACAGAGAGACAGAGACAGAGAGAGAAACAGAGACAGAGGCAGAGACAGAGAGAGACAAAGACAGAGAAAGAGACAGAGATGGAGAGACAGAGACAGACAGAGACAGACAGAGACAGAGAGACTGAGAGAGAGCGCTGCCTAGGTAATCCATCTCAGGTGAACTTCAAGCCCCGGAGACTGTTCTTGCAAGGTTCGATTTCATAGCAACACTGGTGGGGGAGCCACAGGCCCACCCAATCCCAGGGTCTCTGGCGCTGTTGGGTTTTGTCCCGCGTGTATTTGCCTGTTAGCGTTTCTACACATTCAGGGCATATGCGGTGACCATGTGTGTCCTTGGCCAACCAGGCTGGCCTCCCTGCTTCGCTCCAGCTCCTGCCCTCAGCTTAGGAAGAACCTCGCAGCAGTGAGTGACCCAGCGCTCAGCTAGATCCTTTATTTCAATTTTAATTTTTTACTTTAAACACCGTGATTTACAAAGTACAAGGATTTTCACGATACAGTTGTTAGAAACATTCATTGTTCAACACCAGTTCTCCCACCAGTGTGCTCCCACCACCACCAAAGACCCTCATTTCCCACCCCCCATCCCCATGCCTGCTCCCCTAGGGCACTAATTATATTGACTTACAGCCCATATTGGGAATGGTATTGATAAAGTACCATTTATCATTTATCAGGACTCTTTTCCGGGTTGTTATGTGCGGTTCTGGCCCATTTGTGTTCTTGCATTCATGTTCTGAATTTCTAGAATGTTTCTACTTGTCAGCCCCAAACCAGCCTCCACTGCACCTATGGACAACACTTATTTCAAATTTTTCTCAACCTCTGATTAACCCTATCCTAAGCATACACTGAATAATCTATTCTATATTGCTTGTTGGAGCTAATTCACTAAATATGATGGAGGAATACATTCTTAGATGAAAGTCAGTGAAGATTATTAAATCCCACAATGGACCCATTGGACCATTTGAGCCCACTTTATAAGAAATTAAGGGGGCGGGTGATAGTCCAGCGGGTAGGGCGTTTGCCTTGCTCACGGCCGACCCAGGTTCGATCCCGGCATCCCATATGGTCCCCCTGAGCACCGCCAGGAGTAATTCCTGAGTGCAGAGCCAGGGTAACCCCTGAACATTGCCGGGTGTGACCCAAAAAGCAAAAAAAAAAAAAAAAAGAATATGTTTCCAAAGAACAGACATTGTGACCACACACTTGTGGCTGTAGCCCATTCTTTTTTTTTTTGCTTTTTTTTGCTTTTGGGTCACACCCAGTGATGCTCAGGGGTTACTCCTGGCTCTGCGCTCAGGAATTACGGTGCTCGGGAGCCATATGGGATGCCAGGGATCGAACCCGGCAAGGCAAACGCCCTACCCGCTGGGCTATTGCTCTGGCCCCTGTATGCCCCATTCTTTTTTTTTTTTTTTTTTTTTTGCTTTTTTGGGTCACACCCGGCAATGCTCAGGGTTACTCCTGGCTCTGCACTCAGGAATTACTCCTGGCGGTGCTCGAGGGACCATATGGGATGTCGGGGATCGAACCCTGGCCGGCATGAGCCGGCCGCTGCAAAGGCAACCCCCTACCCGCTGGGCTATCGCCCGGCCCCCATTCTTAATTCTATCAAAAGTGATGGGAGAAATGGCACATCATATAGTGGGCTTTGAGGTAGCGCGGCCACCACGCGTCATGGGGAGAACCGGTAGCAGCTCTGCCATTTGTCTGCGTCTCTGGATCATGGTCAGTCAGCGTGATTGCATTGGCGCTGGAAGCAGTTACTGGGCTCAGCCACTGGGCCTTCTGGGGGACAGCGGTGGGGGAGGGTCCCCATCTCCATCAGCTGAATTCTGATTCTCTACAAAGACAGCGTTGCTCCCACGTACAGTCCTGTTCTAGTTCCTTGGGATAGTCTTGTGTTGACCAGTATGTGAATAATCATAGAACAGTTCAGCCCCCGTTTGTTCTGGCCATCTGAGAGACTAGGATTTATTCCCAATTTAAAGGTCATGTTTCTAGACAGACAACACAACAGGTAGAGAGTTTGCCTTGCACGGGGCTGAATTGGATTCAATCCCCATTATCCCATACCAGAGTAATTCCTGAGAGCAGACCCAGTAGTAATCCTTGAGCATTGCCAGGTGTGACCCCCAAATCAGAAATTAAAGGATCGTGCTTCTCTTTCATTTCCCACTCTAACAGAATTTTGGGCATATAAACAGGTGCAAGGATGGCAAGAATAGTGGGAAGATCTTACTTGGAAGCTTCACTTCTCACTGCCCTTGAGCTTGCAGTCTTCTGTGAGGTTGGTCTCTCTGCCTTAAAGCAAGATGCATTTGTGGGAGGCCAGAGACCTTCCCAGGCTCACACAGAAACATGTGCCAGGTAGGACTAAACCCAGGTCCATGCTGTGTGCTGTGTGAGGTGACAGATGTGGCACCCAGTGATGCTTAGGAGTTACTCTTGGCATCGCACTCAGGAATCACTCCTGGTGGCGCTCAGAGGACCATATGGGATGCTGGGGAGCATGTGCAAGGCAAGCACCCTACCCAATGTGCTATCGCTCCAGTCCCATTTCATGTGCAAGGCAAGCACCCTACCCAGTGTGCTATCGCTCCAGTCCCATTTCATGTGCAAGGCAAGCACCCTACCCAGTGTACTATCGCTCCAGTCCCATTTCATGTGCAAGGCAAGCACCCTACCCAGTGTACTATCGCTCCAGTCCCATTTCATGTGCAAGGCAAGCACCCTACCCAATGTACTATCGCTCCAGTCCCATTTCATGTGCAAGGCAAGCACCCTACCCAATGTACTATCGCTCCAGTCCCATTTCATGTGCAAGGCAAGCACCCTACCCAATGTACTATCGCTCCAGTCCCATTTCAGATTCTTCTTTTTTTTGCTTGCAATTTTTTGGATCACACCCAGCAATTCTCAGGGTCACTCCTGGCTCTGCACTCAGGAATTTCTCCTGGCGGTGCTTGGGGGACCATATGGGATGCCGAGGATTGAACCCAGGTTGGCCACATGCAAGGCAAGTGCCCTACCTGCTGTACTATCACTCTGGCCCCTCAGATTCATTTTTAAGACTTTTGCTGGGTATTAAATTCTGTTGAAAATCGTTTTCTTTCAGTTTTTCATTGGCCTTACTGCATTTTCTTTATTTTTTATTTTATTTTATTTTTTGTTTTTTGGGTCATGCTCAGGGGTTACTTCGGGCTCTGTGCTTAGGAATCATCCCTGGTGGTACTTGGGAAACCATATGGGGTACCAGGGATTGATTTGAAGAATAAAATTCTGCTGTGCCTGAATAAAATGTCTCTGAATAAAATGTATGCTGTGTGCAAGGGAGGCGCCCTACCCACTGCGCTATTACTGCACTCTCTTCTAGCTTGCATTTTTTTTTAACAAGGTAAATATTTTCATGTTTTCTTAGGTCTGTAATCCAATATTATTATTGCTTTTGGTTTTTGGAAGCACATCTGGCTGTGCTCAGAGCCTGCGCCTGGCTCAGTGCTGTCAGAGCCCCCCTATCAGTTGGCTAACTTGTAACACAGTAACTAACCGTAACTAAACAGTTCGCTACAAAGTGATTTAAATACTTGGAGTAACACATTTTGGCCATGTAGTGACTATTTCTTATTCACTCTTCCTTTGGGTAGAAATGTATTTCCAGTCGGTGTCGTTTCACTGTCTCCTGAAAGACTTCCTGTAACTTTTCTAATCATGAGAGTCTGCTGGTGACCAAGCTGTCACTTTGAGTAAACCCTGAGCACCACCGGATGTAGACAAAAACAATAAATGAAAACAATAACATGAAAGATGCTGTCCAGTATGTATCTAAGTGAAAGTTCTAAAATTCTCAGTTAATAGATGCTTTTATAGGTTCTCCATGCAGAGACCACACATGTGGTTCGGGGAGAAGCAGCTGTTCTCTTTATCTGTGCTTCGCTGTGTTTAATTGGCCCTTTTATGATTTTTCTCTTAACGGCAGTTGTGTAAAATTTGACTATTGAGTGTCCTGGTTCTTTCATGTGGCCTTGGTTTGGGTTTTGTTAAACTTACTGAATCTGTGGATTTATGGTTTTCTTCAAATTGGGAATCTTTTCATTGATTATTTATCCAGGTATAGTTTCCTGTCTCGGCCTCCAGGACTACAGGTACGCATATATCTGGGGGGCTCTGAAACACGGTCTCATGGTTTCCTGTTGCTGATCCTTTGTTTCTTTTCAGACATCACCTGTCTTCACATTCCTTGATCTTTTCTTCTACAATCAATCTGGGATTAATTTGCTAATTCCACATAGTTTTTTCATTTCACACATGCTAGCTTTTGATTTCAATCTTTCTTTTAAGACTAACTTTTTGAACAGATACAATGACTATTGTCTTGGCTAATTCTAATAATCCATGTCGGTCTGCAGTCAATTCTGATTGATTTTTTTTCTTACTAGTGATTGATTTATAACTATGTTGAGTTATTTTGCCTTTTAGTGAGTTTGTATGTGTTATGTGTTAGAGGTGTTTTATAGACATATTTTTAGATAGCAGGTTTGGTTCCAGGCCACAATAAAACTATTATCATAAAGTATTTTATTATCATAAAATAAAGTACTTTATGATCATAAAGTAGTCACACAAATTTTTGTTGTCTTCTGTTGCTTATAAATTGATGTTTATTGGAGCCGGAGCAGTTGTACAGTGAGTGGAGCATTTGCTTTGTACGTGGCTAAACTGGCTTTGATCCCCAGTGTATGGTCCCCGAGTACACCAGAGTAACCCCTGAGAACTGTCGAGTGTGGCCCCAAAACAACAACAGCAAGTTTGTGTTTACACTGTACTGTGAGTTTATTAAATGTGCAAACAGCATTGTTTTAAAAATGTCTATCTTAGGGGCCAAGATGATAGCACAGTGGGTAGGGCGTTTGCCTTGCACATGGCTGACCTGGGTTCAATCCCGGCATCCCATATGGTCCCCTGAGCTTTGCCAGGATTCCTGAGTGCAGAGCCAGGAGTAACCCCTGAGCATCACCGGTTGTGACCCAAAAAGTTAAAAAAAAATTCCTTAATTAAATGTGCTAAAAATAAATTTAAAAATTAGCATAAATGTAGAATACTTAATTGCTATGATTATTATTTAAAAAATTTTAATTGAATCATAGTGAGATACACAGTTACAAGGTTTTCCCCTGATTGGGTTTTAGTTATATAATATTCCAACACCCATCCCTTCACCAGTACACATTTTTTACCACCAATGACCCCAGTTTCCCTCCCGTCTCGTCTGCCTTACTGCCTGCCTGTGACAGCACTTCTCTCTCTCTCTCTCTCTCTCTCTCTCTCTCTCTCTCTCTCTCTCTCTCTCTCTCTCTCTCTCTCTCTCTCCCTCCCTCCCTCCCCCCCCCCCCAACCCCTCTGTCTCTCCCCTTTTGGTCATTATGGTTTGCAATACAGATCGGACCAGTTTTATTTTTAGATACTTTAATGGATAACTTTGCTGATGGGCCTGTTAGCACAGTGGAAACAACTTTTAACCCAGTTCCCTGCCCTGACAAGAGGTGTCAGAGCTCAGATTAACACTTGAACCATTGCAACACCATGTCGAAGTTCAGGAGTTCTGTTCCTTGAAGTAGCTATGGAGGAAGCTAAAACTGAGCTACTCACTGGGATTACAATTATAAGTGGTCAAGATTCACTCTTCCAGTTTTCAGCCCAAGGTCAAAGCCTGTGTCATAAAATGCCCAACCGCTGCATCTGGCTAGGGGAAAGAGGGTAGACTGTCACTCTCCTCGCCTCGTTTGCCCACTCTGCCCTGCCCTTCTAATCAGGAGGATGAATAAACTGTAATACTTTAAAAATAAAACAAAACACTGAAGTGCTAAAAGGAGGCTGATGGTCTGTTTCCTCTTGGGAGCGCAGCCCGCGCCCGAGCGGAACGCGTGTCTGTGAGGACCGGGAACTGCCCCCCTGCTGCCCAGCTCTCCTTTGCTCCATTCCTGTGACTCTTCCCAATGTCCAGGCGCTTCCTTGCACACCTTTGCCCCCTGCCAGCTGGAACTTGAGGCGTACCCTTTGTAGGCCTTGAGAATTCCCTCTCCCTCCCATGGTAGGCAGTGTCCACGCTCTGTGGGGGCAGTGAAGGGACAGGGAGTCTGAGGTGCTGTAAGAGCCAGGTGGCCGCTAGGTCCCAATTTTGAAGCCATTTTCACATCTTCGATGTCCGAGTGAGGGGAGCAAAGGCGGGGAGCTCTCCCGGGCAGTGCTGGCACCTGGCAAGCATGGGCCAGATGGACAGTCCCTGCCAGCCGTGCCCCTGCCTGGCCTCTGCCTTCTTGCCTCCCACCTGAGCAGACGGCTCCTCCTGGGGACTCACAGGCAGGGGGTGGGGATGACATGACATGCCTGAAGAGTTGCAAAGCTGGGGTAAGGGGGTGGGGGGGGTCTCCACCTGTACCCCTCTTTTGGTCCTTTTCGTTGGCTGAATTTCAGGCCTGGAAGCTCTGTCGGTGGCCGGCTGTGTCCAGGGGCAGCCTAAAGGTCCATGGATGACCCTGTGCCA
Organism: Cryptotis parvus; assembly: GCA_021461705.1. Taxonomy (NCBI): domain Eukaryota; kingdom Metazoa; phylum Chordata; class Mammalia; order Eulipotyphla; family Soricidae; genus Cryptotis; species Cryptotis parvus. The sequence continues at coordinate 12,995 of JAJIBD010026696.1, forward strand.
CGGACCCCTTCACAGCACCGGATTGGGGGAGCAGCGGGAGTGTCTCCGCACTCTGCCTCCTCCCCATCCCTCGCCCCTCCCACAGGCAGGAGTGCTCGTGTGCCTGGCGGGGGGCTGCTCCGGTCCCACACGCCTGCCCCAGCGCAGTCTAACAGCTCTGTGGGAATGGGCCACAGCTTGACGTGCGGATCCAGAGTGGATGTGGCCTGCAGCCGGCCCAGTCTGCGCCCGGGAGTGCCCAGAGCCTGAACCAAGACTACCCGCTTCCAAGTCAGGCTGGGCCCCGCCGCCAGCGCCCCCTTTAGGTCAGATGCAGACTGCGCCGTCTCTGAGGCCCCATCTCAGGCCGAGCATAACCTGGGGTCCTCCCTGGCTGGTCTCCCCCATGGTTCCCACTGCTGCCCACGCGGAGTTCTGGACCTTCCTGCTGGCCCTAGCTGAGCCCCCTCCCTGCCCAGGATGCAGGCTGTCCACTGCCCTCAGCCTGACTTGGCAGCTGGTGGTTCTGGCTCTGGGCACTCTGGACTGGCATGGCGGGGCACACTGAAGTCGCCCCACTGCGCTGGGTCTGCCCTAGGCTGAAGCGGGGGAATCTGGGGGACGTGGACTCTGGGAAGCTGTGGATGTGGGCTGGGTAGGGAGAGGTGCAGCGCCCTGAGAGCTGGGCCCCTGGTATTGGGGGCAGGAGACCAGGAAGGGAGCGGCCACTTGCTCAGCGCTACCCGGCGCAGCAAGCTCTTGCGTCCCTGAAACTCACCTCACCGCTTCCTGCTGTGGGGACACTCTGGGATAGAAGCAGGAGTCGGCCCCAGTGATTGAACCTCCCAGGCCCAGCCCTGATGGCTGTAGTCCCAGGGGCGACCTGCCGCCTCGGGCCTACCCCATGGACTCTCTCACCGGAACAGGCCCTGCCTGGAGGCTCAGGGGCCCTTTGTTCCGGGGCCCTTCCTCATCCTTTTCGAGGGGAGCTGCTGGTCTCCTGGGTCCCTCTTCTGGCCCTTCCCTGCTGGGGGCCACAGTCTCCACCCGGACACATGAGACCCCAGGACGGGCTGGGCAGGATGGGGAGCAGGTGGCACCCCTCAGCTCCTGACTGGTGTTCATGGGGGGTGGAGCCGGCCAAGGTCTGCAGGAGCGGGCTCAGATATGGCCAGTGTCCCCTGGGGTAGTGAAGGCCAGGTGCTGCCCCTCCTCGGACCCTTCTTCCCTGTGTGCCCCCTCCGCGGGCCACGGGGCAGAGCGCTGCTGGCCCAGGGAATTAGCTCTTAATTAAAGCGTCAGCAACGGAGCTGTGCGCATTTTCTGTGTTTCTTAATTACTGCAAAGTCTTTGGGGGTGTGTGGAATGGGATCGTGTGTCCCCGGCTGCTCCTGGCGGCGAGTGCAGCCGCCCGCAGGCTCAGGCTGGGCCGCAGCTCACATTCCCCCAGCTGCTCGGCTTGCTGGGAAGGGTGGGGGCACACCTTTGTCTCGTGGGTTTACTTGAAGTCTCCTCCGGCCCCCAGCCTGTGCCAAGCTGGCATCAAGGGGGAGGGGTATTAAGGCAGCAGGGCAGGGGTGCCCCCTGGGGAGCATGAATGAGCCAGATGCTGCCCCCCACCCCCCACTCCCCACAAAGGCCAGGACAGGGCCACGCCCCTGCAGGAAGACCCTTCCCGCCACTCTGACCAGGGCCTGACTAAGTGGGACCTGTGAGTCCCCACACCCAGGGCTGGTGTGTGTGTGTGTGGGGAGAGCGTCAGCATGTGTTTCTGTGGGGGGGCGGTGGTGGGTGGTCAGCGTATATGGGAAGGGCCAGATATGGTGGGCGTAGTCTGTGAAGGGTACCCAGAGCTGTTGGGTGTGCGTGTGTAGGAGAACCCAGAGCCGGTGTGGGGGTGAGTCTGGGGGAGGTGAGTCTGGGGGGGGGGTCCTGAGCTGGTGGAGGTCAGTGTGTGTGTGGGAGGGACCCGGTGTGGGGGATCAGCGTGTGTGGGGCGGTGACCCAGAGCTAGTGGGGGTGTCAGTGTGTGTGTGAGTGGGGGGACCCAGAGGTGGTGTGGGTGGTCAGTGTGTGTGTGGGGACCCAGAGGTGGTGTAGGGGTCAGTGTGTGTGGGGGGACCCACAGGTGGTGTGGGGGGGTCAGTGTGTATGTGAAGGCAGGCACCAGAGCTAGTGTGGGAGTCAGTGTGTTTGTGTGTGTGTGTGTGTGTGGGGGAACCTGGTATGGGGGGTCAGTGTGTGTGGGGGGACCCAGAGGTGGTGTGGGGGGGTCAGTGTGTTGTGAGGCGGACCCAGAGCTAGTGTGGGGGTCAGTGTGTTGTGTGTGTGGGGGGACCCAGAGGTGGTGGTGGGGGGTCAGTGTGTGTGTGAGGCACCCAGAGCTAGTGTGGGGGTCAGTTTTTTTTTTTGTGTGTGTGTGTGTGTGGGGTCCCACAGGTGTGTGTGTGTGGGGACCCACAGGAGTGGTGTGGGGGTCAGTGTGTATGTGAAGGCAGGCACCAGAGCTAGTGGGGGTCAGTGTGTTTGTGTGTGTGTGTGTGGGAGGGACCCGGTGTGGGGGGTCAGTGTGTGGGGCAGTGACCCAGAGCTAGTGTGGGGGTCAATGTGTGTGAGTGGGGGCACCGGGGCTGGTGCGGGTTACCTGGAAGGGGTGGGGCTGACTGGCGCTGCCTTTTCTAGCCCGGCTGACTCACGCCTCCCACCCGTCCCAGCCCCCGCTCCCCTGTTCTGTCACGTGACTGTCAGAAGAGCGGGAGCACATTCAGTGCCTGAGGACGGACGCCCCGACCAATCCTGACAGTCCCAGGCGCTTCCTAACTGGGGAGGCCGGTGCACCCTCATTCATCAGGGAGCAGGCGGGAAGCTGCTGTGAGTCTCAGCTCTCCCTGGGGTCGTGACACCACGACCACCTTCAGGGCTCCTGACAGACTGCTGAATTAGGAACCTGAGAAGGCTGGTGGGGACCTCGAGTGGACGCCGCCTGGCTGGAGGTGCAGGTGCTCCCGGGAACCCATCTGTGTCTGGGGCCTGAGTGGGGCTGTAGCATTGCTGGGGGGCTCTGCCCTGAGCTCTGGGGGGACACCCCAGGACTGAGTACGTGTTGGGCGGAGGCCTGGCGATTCTGCATGTCCTGATGTGCACCTCAGGAGAGTACCTTTGGGGGGAGCAGTGATGCACCCCAAATCTCATCCAGGGGTAGAGCTGGCTCCCTTTAAACATTGGTGGCTGAGAAGAGGGCAGAAGGCCCCCACCCTGACCAATCTCAAGACTTGTTGAGAGTGAAAAAGGAAGAGTCCCGAGCGAGGGGCAGATGGAGAGCGGAGGAGCACCCGCCTTTTCAAGGAACGCGGATGCCTCTGCCCGGGGAAGGGCCCTGTCAGGGACCCCAGCAAGGAGATGAGCTGGCCAGGGTTTGCCCAGGCCCAGCTCTCAACTGGACACTCACTAAACGGCCATTCTGGGGGAGATGTCGGCATCTGCGGATGGCGAGCTTGCCAGACCACCCCCGGCCTCTCTGGTCTCCCCAGGAAGCTCAGGGTCACTGACCTCCACCGACTGGACATGGTCAGTGGACTGCAGCCATAGAAGCTGCAGGGCAGCAGGTTGGTTGAATGCTCACAGACTCCTCTGCAGGGCTGGCAGATGTGGGGCCAGGAGGTGCCCCAGCAGGCTCCCTCCGCCCTCTGCTGACCCCAGCCCCTCTGACGACTATCCTTCCTACCAGCCCAGCCAAATCACTGTCAAGGTCGCTGTGTCCCACCATCTCCCAGCCAGGCTCAGAGCAGGAAACAGAGCTGCTTTGGAAGGCGGCAGCTTCTCCCCAGCAGGAGCTCACTAAACACAGCACCGTCCTTACTGAGCTTTTCCCTCTTTGCGTGCTCAGCGATATTCTCGTACCCCGGTGCTCCCGTCCTGCATGACCAAGCAGGGGGTGCATTTTCCCTCCTTCCTCCAAAACAGGGTAAGAACTCTCCTTGCCGAGACATTAGGGGAGAGAAAGCCTCGCTCCACTCCATGCCTGCAAGAGGGTTTCCTCACTGAATGGCCACAGCCCAGCCATTTAGTTCATGTCCCCAAGGTCAGGCCTGTGACAGCCTGGGGCCTGTGTAGCCGTAAGCAAGGGCCGATGCCAAGCTCCTGGTGGGCATGATATGGAGTGAGTTTAGGGAATGGGAGGAGCAAAGCAAAGAGATGGCGAGAAGCAGGAGCCAGGGCTGGAGCATCGGGGAGGACACAGATGTTGGTGCCCTACACACCCTCCGGTCCCCCTGCTCGTCTCTGCTCTGTTCCCTGCTCGTCTCTCTGCAGGCCTCTGCCGTCCCCCTCAGCCCTGGGTCTCCAGGGACCAGATGGGCCTCCAACCCCGACGAGCCCTTCCCGGCTTTCCCAGCCGCGGTTTTCTCCACTTCCCGTCACTGCCTCCTCTTCCTCTCCCTGCGTTTCCACATGGGGAGTCTCTCTCCTGCCGTCTGTCATTATGCCCACTTTAAGTGGGAAACTGAGGTCCTGAGGGGCGGCCACCACCTCCCAGGGACAGGGCGGAGCAGGCGCCCCTGCTAGGGCTGGGAACACACTATCCCGGGTCAGGGCCCCCTCTGCCAGCCTGGCTCTGACGGGTGCCTGTCGGAGATGCTTGTGCCTATCTGGTGCATCTTAGCTTATTGATTTGGGGGGGTGGCCCCGCACTAAGTGTGGTGGGTCATGAGAACTTTGGCAATAGTGAAAAACTTCTTCCGACTTTAGAAATTAATTCAGACTCTACCACGCCCTGACCCTGATGTGACCTTGCGGTGCAGAAGGTGCTTCTCGGAGCAGGGTCTGGGTGGGGCGTTGAAGAAGCTGTGTGTTCCGTGGCACTCTAGGGAAGGGCGGACTCCCCGAGGACTGTGTGGGGTGGCCCCCCCCTCCGGCCAGGGCCCAGTCCCCGCAGCACAGCTGGGCTTCTCATCCGAGAGCTGGGCAGAGCCGAGTGCCTGGCTGGACACATATTCCTCGATTCTCCTCTGCCCTTCCCGATGCTAGGGGTGCCCTGGCATTTCTGGCATTTCTGGCACTGCCAGGCCCCAGGAGTCCTGCCAAGGGTTATGGCAGAGGCGGGTTCTGTCCACCGGAAGTTGGTCCATCCTCGCCCGCTTGGTTCTAAGCTTCTTGGTTCCTCTTAGCTCTGCTGGAGGTTCTTGGTTGGGGTGTTCCTGCCCCTCAGAGGACGTTTACAGGTGTAGGGGAGGAGGCCCAGGGTCGTGCCAGTGACTGGGAGTTCTGCTCGTGTTTTGGGGGACGCTAAAGCTCCAGGGGAGCCGCGAGCTGCGGGGAGTGGAGGCCCTGGGCAGCCGTGGGGCCTGTTCCTCCCGACAGCCTCTGCCCTGCAGGCCCCCAGGCTGATGAGGCCTTGGCCAGCAGGCCTCGGGGAGAGGACAGTCCAGGGGGGCTCAGGTGAAGATGAGTCCGGGTCGCTCGGGAGAGGACCAGTCCAGGGGGCTCTGTTGAGGACCAGTCTGGGGGGCTCGGATGAGGACAGTCCAGGGGGCTTGGGAGAGGACAGTCGGGGGCTCGGTTGAGGACCAGTTCGGGGCTCGGGTGAGGACCAGTCCGGGGGGCTCAGGTAAGGACCAGTCCGGGGGGCTCGGAAGAGTACAGTCCAGGGGGCTCGGGTGAGGACCAGTCCCTGGGGCCCGGGAGAGGACAGTCCGGGGGCTCGGGTGAGGACAGTCCGGGGACTCGGGGAGAGGACAGTCCGGGGGCTCAGGAGAGGACAGTCCGGGGGGCTCGGGTGAGGACAGTCCAGGGGGCTCGGGGAGAGGACAGTCCAGGGGCTCGGGTGAGGACAGTCCAGGGGCTCGGGAGAGGACAGTCCAGGGGGCTCGGGTGAGGACAGTCCAGGGGCTCGGGAGAGGACAGTCCGGGGGCTCGGGTGAGGACAGTCCAGGGGGCTCGGGTGAGGACAGTCCAGGGGCTCGGGGAGAGGACAGTTCGGGGGCTCGGGTGAGGTCCAGTCCGGGGGCTCAGGTGAGGACAGTCCGGGGGCTCGGGTGAGGACAGTCCTGGGGACTCGGGAGAGGACAGTCCGGGGGCTCAGGAGAGGACAGTCCGGGGGCTCGGGTGAGGACCAGTCCAGGGGCTCGGGAGAGGACAGTCCGGGGGCTCGGGAGAGGGCAGTCCGGGGGCTGGGGAGAGGACAGTCCGGGGGCTCGGGAGAGGACAGTCCGGGGGCTCGGGGAGAGGACAGTCCGGGGGGCTCGGAAGAGGACAGTTCGGGGGGCTCGGGAGAGGACAGTCCGGGGCTCAGGTGAGGACAGTCCGGGGGGCTCGGGGGGGACCAGTCCAGGGGCTCGGGAGAGGACAGTCCGGGGGCTCGGGTGAGGACAGTCCGGGGCTCGGGTGAGGACCAATCCGGGGGGCTGGGGAGAGGACAGTCCGGGGGGGCTCGGGAGAGCAGCTTGTCTTGCCCCGTCTACTCTCATTCCTCCTAAGTGGCTCATCTCTGAGAAGACTTGGATTTGGGTAGTGGGACCACAGGGTGTCTTGGTACTTTCTGGAACCGCAGAGCCGCGGGAGGCACTGGGCCACCTTCCCCTGCACCCCACACCCCTCTGCCTCCCTCCCGGTCTGTTGCTGCAGTTTGGCCTCCCTTGACGTTTGTTCTGCTTCCTTCAGTGAGAGGGGGTTTGCAGAGCCCGCCGTGTGCCGTGCTGAGCCTGCTCGTGTGCCGTGCTGAGCCCTGCTCCTGTGCCATACTGAGCCCTGCTCCTGTGCCATACTGAGCCCTGCTCCTGTGCTGTGCTGAGCCCTCTCTTCTTCCTTTGCAGTCGGGAAGACATCGCTGATCACGCGGTTCATGTACGACAGTTTCGACAACACGCACCAGGTGAGACTTGGGCCAGGTCTGCTGCCCTGAGGGCTGGTGAGTCACCCAGCCCCTCTGGGCACTGTGTGGGGGTCAGGGTGGGCTGGCCCCGGAAGCCAGGGCTTGCCTTTGCTGAGGAGAAGCTGCCGCCCTGCTTTGGGCCCCGGACCTCAGGGAAGGAAGCATTTTCCAGGGGAAATTCTTAGAAAAAGAGGATTCATATCTGTTTTCTTGCTCCCGGGGAAGGGCTAAACAATCACAGTTGACCTTGAACCATACACATGAAACTACTCAGATGTAAATCTGCTTGTAACAGAGTACATAAACTTATGGCACTGATTGAAAAAAAGCAATTCTTTTCTTCTTGGGGATCTTCTTAATAACATTTTCTTTTCTCTAGCTTACTTTATTGTAAAGATGTGGAATATGAAACATGCCACAATAAGTGAGAACCATATTTCTGAAGACTTCTAGTGAGTAGCATCTAGTAGTAAAGTTTGGAGACGGCAGTGTTCTCTGTGGGTGTTTAGGGTGTATCACTGTCTTCCCGTTCATCATCGATTTGCTCTAGCGGGCCCCAGTCACATCTCCATATGTCCTGTCTCATGCTAGTAGAGCCCAAGGGCATCTGCTTGCTCCAGGAACATAAAGAGCCTCAAACCATTCCATCAGGTCATGGGAATGAGGTCTATAATTGTTACTGGTATTTGGCATATCAAATACAACACAGGTAGCTTGCCAGGCTCTGCCGTGCAGGTAGCATACTCTTGTAGTCATCTCTAAGTCCAGCATTTATTGATGAACCACGCGGCAGCTTGCGGCCACGCGGCTGGACTGTGATAGGCTGGTCTGCTGGGTGGAGTTCTGACGAGAGAAGTCCGGATGTGGAAATGGAGGCCCTCATGGATGTATAGGGGTGTATAGGGGTCAGCATTTTCCGTTCCTGACAGTTCAGGGTCAGTGCTTGATTTCATGGGATGTCAGTTGGAGGCAGATGGGCGAGTTGCAAAACTGTGAGTCTAATGCAGCAGAGAACTTTGCCCTGGAGGCTGGACTTGTTGCATGAACACGCGTGCACACACAGAAGTAAGGTGCATGTACACCTGGGCACACGGGTGTTTAGAGACAAGCACACATGTGCATCCGCACAGACATATGCACATGCAGTCCTTACACACATGCACACGTGTTCACACACACCGACACAGGCGCGTGCACACAGAGACAGGTTCCGGTCCACACACTTGCACACACGCATACACACACAGCTGCAGAGACCCTTCCTTACCTGTCCCGCAGCTGAAACCGGGCAGGAGGTAGATGGAGAACCTCTCTCTCTGGCTCTTAAGGATGGTCAGGGGCAACCGGTGACCTGAATGTGGTCCCAGGAGACCTGAAAGCCGAGCGGGAGTAAGGTATCTCCTTCCTGGCCCCTCTTGTGGTCGGAAGGGTTGAATGAATAGAGTGATGTGCCTTGCAGTTAGAGGTTTTCACAGAAGGCACCAACCTTAATCATTCCTCCTATTTCTAGGGAGAAAGAGGTTATTGTTTTGTTCTTCAAATTAAACAGCCATCACACTGTTTTCTGTGCCGCCGGGTGCAGAGCTCTCCTCTCCATTTCCAGGAGACGGGGCGGGTGCTCCTGGAGGTGCAGGGGTGTGGGGATGCGGGGCCCTTGGGGAGTAGGAGCTCTCCGGGGGCTGTGCTTCATCCACGGGGGTTGATGTACTCAGAGAGACACCTCGTGTGTGTGCAGCGTCTCCCGGGCGTATTTGATCATGGAATCCTTTTATCGCCACGTCCTTGGAGGGCAGATATTTATAGCACGGCGGCGGCGACCGTGGTGCCCGCCCTCCCTCTTCCTCTGCCATCGCGGCCCTGCAGAGGACAGGAAGCCCAGAGCCCCAGTGCCTGTGCTCACGGGCCCTTGATGTCTGGGTGGGCCGCTGGCCTCACAGCGCTGCCTCCCTCCAGTCCCTGCTGTGGTCTGAAACGCAGAGGACTGAGGCTTGGGGCAGAGCATGAAACTGCTGGCAAGGACAGGGCAGGCCATCGCGTCCCCTCTTCCCTCCCTGCCCTTCTCCTCTCTCCCCCTCCTCTCACTCCCCTCCTCCTTCCTGCTTCTCCTCCCAACCCCCTCCCCTGTTTTCTCCCTTCCCTCTCTCCTTCTCTCTCTCTCCCCCTTCTCTGCCCCCCTCCCCCTTGCCTCTCTGCCAGGGTTTGGGCAGGCGGGCTTGCCTGATGCCTCTCTGCAGTCCAGAGGAAGGCATCAGTGTTTTAAAGTCTGACTGTGTGTGTATGTGTGTTCTTGATCACTTGATCATTGATCACTTGACATCCCGTTATTCATCTATTTGCTCGAGCGGGTGCCAGTAACATTTCCATTGGACCCTATCACGTGCCAGTGTAGCCCAATGGCATCTGCTTGCTCCAGGAATACGAAGAGCCTCAAACTGTTCGTTCAGGGTCTTGACGAAGCAGTCTGACCATCTTGTAGGTGGCGGCCACATGATCTTTTGACGTCCCGTGGGATCCAGTCGGTAACGGCTCTAAGTCCAGCAGTCGTCTCCAAATTGCATTCCATGTGCAGCGCATCTGATTTTCGACGCCTTGGTCGGTCACAGATATTGCAGTGGTTTTGAATAGTAACTCGTACATTGTGCTCTTGGTGTTCAGGAAACTTCAGCCCGTGGCAGGCTGGAGCTCTTCAGGCCTCGGGTGCCGCCGTGGTCTCAGTGCCTTTGCCGTGTGGATTGTGGCATTTGTGCCCCTCAGAATTCCGCCCATCCTGGTCTCCCCTGTGGCCTGCCCCCAGCCTGTCCACAGCCTGGTGCAGAAGGGCTCGTTCCTGCCTCGCGCACTGTCCCCTCTGCTGGATCACCCCCTCTGCCAGGCAGGGGTCCCCCGACTCCCCAGCTCCCAGCTCTGTGGTGGCGCCTTCCCCAGCACCCCCACAGTGACCCCCTGCAGGCCCTGAGCTGTGCTCCTGCTGCGCCTGCCCTTGGCCCGAGAACATGACCCTTGTGCCAGGCACAGAGCATTCGAACCAGCAGGCTGGGCTGGGCAGATGGGTGGAGACCCAGAGCGCCCTCTCCAAGGGCTTTCCTCGACTTGCTTTCTCGTGGCAGCTGCTAATTTCCTTCCCAGTGCCCTTTGGGGTGGTAATTGGACCTGCAGCTCCACCTGCCCTGCAGAGCCTCTTTTAACGAGCTCCCCTGAGACGCAGTGGGAAGTGTTGCTTTTGTGTTTTTGTTTTCCTTAACTAGAGGCAGCTGCTTTGGGGCGGGAGCCAAGCCCCAGATCCAGGGGTGATCCTCAGGTGTCCAGAGGAGAGGTCAGTTCCCTGCCCCTCAATGTCCCAGGCATCAGCCACCGCAGCCAGCAGACCCTGCCTCACCTGCCTTCATTTGCTGGGTGCCCACTGCAGTTCCCAGTCAGCCAACTTGCTCCCCAGGTCTTTCTAGAAGACTCTGACCTCCCCATCCGCCTTTGCTCATGGATAGGAAATGCATGTCGAGCGCATCTGTTTGCTGACTTGCGGCAGATCTGGTCCTGCGGGGGGTGCAGTGGAGGACACGTGATGCGGGGACTCATGAAGCCCCAGCACCCACAGCTGACCGCAGAGCTGCCCCTTGCAGGGCCTTCTGCCCCCTCTCTCTCCCTGCATTGGTCCTCAGACCCAGGACGTATGGGAGTGAATCTGGAGTTCAGTGAGTGGCAGAAATGTGGCCCTCATTACTCACAACGGTATGGGACAAGTATGTTCCCTCTGATGGACCCCTTGAAGGGGACAGACAGGCCGAGGGTCCTGCTCGGACCCGGCGAGCCCTTATTCATGAGGTGGCGGCGGCTCAGGATTGGGGCATCCATCCTGGGGGTCTGTTGGGGAAGTTGGAGGACTCAAACCTCCGAGAGAGGCGGTCAGCTCTGCTCCGGCCACAGTGCTCCTTCACAACGGGGTTGTACACAGCAAAACAGAGGCCAGGGTGACATCCCAGCTCCGCCACTTAGCTGTGAGACCCTGCACTAACATACCAGTACCTTAGAATCACCCGTTTTGGGGTTTGGGGAACCACAGCAAGCTGTGTTCAGATTTACTCCTGGCCCTGTGCTCAAGGATTGTTCCTGATGGGGCTCGGGAGAACAGATGCAGTGCTGGGCTTTAATCGGGCAGCCCCACCCAGAGCAAAGCCCTGCCTGCCGCTGCACTGTGTCTCTGCTTCCAGAATGATGCTTTCTTTTATTTATTTATTTATTTATTTATTTTTTGGTTTTTTTTTTGGGTCACACCCGGCAATGCTCAGGGGGCTACTCCTGGCTCTGCACTCAGGAATCACTCCTGGCGGTGCTCGGGGACCATATGGGATGCCGGGAATCGAACCCAGGCCGGCACAAAGCCGGCGGCGTGCAAGGCAAACGCCCTACCCGCTGGGCTATCGCTCCGGCCCCGATGCTTTCTTTTTAACGTGGCAATTATTTGGCTGGAAATTCCCCCCTAACACCTAGACCAGTGACCTTAAATGTTAATAGAAGAAATGTGTGACTGGTTTGCATTTAAGCCATACCTCCTTCCTATAGATTCAAAGACTGAAATGGTGAAAACTTAAGAGTCCAAAGCATAAATACCGATAACCCCAGTAGAACCAGAATCAACTCCACAACAAAGGAAGTTGCCCAGATGAAGTGAACTGGCAGTAACCTGCTGAGGAAGTGTCTTTCTGCGGGACTGGGCTATGTACGCTCCCTGCTCCAGCACGGCCTCTGCCAGGCGCCGTGAACCCCCAGACTTTGGGCAGAACACGAGACCTCAGTTCTTGGTGAACTAAGCCAATATGCTTCTATAAGATGAATATGCTGGAGTTTATTCCTTTGCAGACATTAGGTTCTGTGGCCAGAGTGTGAGGTAGTGGTCTGTGTGTGGGGGCCGAGACAGCACAGCAGAGAGGACGTTGGCCTTGCACACGGCCACCCAGCTCTGATCCCCAGTATCCCATATGGTCCCCGAGCACCGCCAGGAGTAATTCCTGAGTATAGAGCCAGGAGTGACTCCTGAGCATCGCTGAGTGTGACCCCAAAGAAGAAAAATAAAAGGCCAGGATGGTGCCTGACTGCACCCAACTTTGAGCGTAACCCCAGCACAGCTGAGTATAGTCCTGATGGCCCGGCCCTGATCCTTCGGACCCACATGATCCCACGAGGTATCACCAGGAGTAACTCTTAGACCCCTGAACACCACTGGGGAGCGTCCCACCCCCACCCAAATTGAGGTGGTGACCTCTTAGGAAGCACAGTCCTGAATGCCTCAGCTGGCCAAGCTGACCCAGTCCTCAGGCCTCAGAGACCCACTCGCCAGCCCTGGACTGTGAGCTGGCATCTCAGACAGACTCGTCCCCTCCCCCTCTCTGCTTCTCTCAAAAACAGATCTGGGTGTGGTCCCCTTCCTGAACAGAAAGCGAGTGGGCTTGGACAAAGAAAGGTTCTGGTCTTCCTGTGCAGAAGTGGGGACCTGGGGTGGGGCCGTGGCAGGGGCCATGTGAGGCGTCAGCTGGGCTCTGTTCAGGCTTACTGTGGCTGGCCGTCTTCCAAGCCCTGCCGTGTCTCGGTTGGTGTCTAGGCAGAAGAAAACCTCCCCTGGGTCCCCTCCTGTTCCGGTGACAGCTGTTTAAGGCCCGTTGACCAGAGCTGGGTCCCTCCATCACCCGAAGATGCCTCCAGGGAGTCCAGGGAACCTGTCTTTGCTTTCAGGGGCTCTCGGCAAATGTCAGCAAGGGCGCTGTCCGCAGGAATCCGGTGTGTCCACAGGAGTGATTCTGATCGGCTCCGGTTTTAGAAATCCTTTCCTCGATTGCTTCATGCTCCCACCTAGGTAGATCTTTGGTGCCTCCAGAAGTGCTCCGCCAGCTGGTGCTGGGATAGTAAATACCAAGCAACTGACGGTGAACCGTGGCTTTGTTCATGTACTTAAATATGTGAGTCACGTATTTAAATCAGGTTTGAAAAAAAAGTCCACCACCCAGGAGAAAAAGAAAAAGTCTACCACCCAGAGTTTGCTTAAGAGATGTGGGTTCCTTTCCCCCTTCCCAGGGCCTCCTGGGGGTTCAGAGCAGAACCGTGGATGTACATGCAGGTTCAAAGGGAACTCGCTGCTTTTGGTGACATTGAAGACTTTGACGTCTTCAAGTTGAAAGGTGCATCTCCGTGATTGATTCAGATCACAGCCAGCGTGAGAAAGAGCAGCCAGCCAATATTTAAATTGGCTGCCTGAGCCTCCGGCTGCTCTGAGGAGCCCTGCCCGGCCCTCCGGGCTGCCCTGCCTTGGAGGCTGGAGTGTCCCGTGGATCTGGCTGTCTGCATCGTGACCTCTGCACCAGCACGTTGGGGAGTTGCTGGCAGGGACAGATGCCGCCCAGCATGTTTTCCCCGGGACTGCCATCTCCTTCCCATACCACACACACTTGCCAGTCTGCGCCCTGAAGTTGTGCCAGCCTCATTTGCATGCTAATTTGCATGACTTTGCCCCCTGACACTCTGAGCTGTGGCTGGTGGGCCAGAGCTGCACAGCACCGCCATTGTTTAGGGCTTGTCCTGCAGCTGCTTTCTGCTACTCAGGACCGCGTCCCCGCCTGGCTGAAGGAAGACACACACTCGTCCTTTTCATGCTCTCTCTTCCCGAGAAGAGTCTGGAGTCAATTTATGCAAATTGCACATTTCCACCGCAGACTCTACAACTGGGTCTTGTCAAAATGTGGATGCAGAATTACACCCTCACAGTCATGCACATAGCAGAGATTTCCAACAATTGCCTGAGGAAATACCTTTTCCTGGGATGCAGGACGGGGGTGGGGGGGCCTCCCTCTCCTCTGGGCGTCTGAGCCCTCCTACACTGTTCCCCACTCCTGAAGGCTGTGCAGGCCTCGGGATTCTGCTCCTTTGGCTTCCTCGCGTTTTGTGTGTCTGAAGCACCGGCCGTTTTCCACAGGCAGCAGAGACACGTGCTTGGATACGACTAAGGGGTGACAGAGCCCGGGGCGAGGGCTGCCATAGCACTGGAGCCTGGGGGTTGGAAGGTGATTGGGGGGCACGGGGGAGGGAAAGGGGGGAGTGAGGGGGTCACGGAGTGGCCGAGGTTCCTGTCCTGTCTTGGTGATGCCTCTTGAGGTCTTGGTAACCTGCTCATGGTAGCCGTAAAAGTCGTTTGCTCTGTCAGAGATGTCGTAAGGCTGCTCTTGCTGAGATAGGCTCTGCTCGCTGCTCTCCTTTGAGGACACCTGTGGCCCTGCGTTCCACACCTCTCCTCCCTCAGGTCAGTGGAAGTCACGTTTAGATTGGTCCCTCTTTCTTGAGTGTTAGGAAGGTCGCCTGGGCTCTCGGTGGAGTCAGCGCTACCTTTGGGCAGAATGTGGGAGTCTTCTCTGTGACCTTCTTTCCAGAATATTCCATCCTCTCGAAGCCTGTGGTAGTGGCCCTTTTATCATCCTCTCATCTCTTAGCCCGGGTGAAGGTGGGTTTACCAGATTTTACCTCCTCTCGGCTCCCACGTGCTCAGGGAGCAAACAGCCCTGAAGAACTGAGCTGTTCCTGTTCTTAGACAATCACCCTGCAGGCTGCAGGGGGCCTCGTCATTACTCTGACTGGAACCCAGTTCCCAGCCTCAGGGATTTTCCAGGAACAACCCCGCTCCTTCCTCCTCCCCCAGCTTACCTGCTGCACCTAGTTCCCTGCAGGACCCCTCAGGTGCCCCCAGCTGGCCTGAAACCACTCAGAAACACACCTCCTCTTCTGTGGGCCACTCCAGCCATACCTGTGCTTTCCACCCTGGGGCCACCGTGCCAGGTCTCGCTTCATTCTCTGCGGGTGGCAGGTTCAAGGCTAAGTGTGGGGCTTAAGTGTATGCAACAGTGTTCCAGATTGGAGCTGCCCCCCTGAGTGGGTCCCCAGCAGGGGGCGCTCAGGAGTGAAGAATTGCATGAGCAGCCTGTGCTTACACGGGTGCCACGGAGGGGCTGCCCACGGGAGACCCTAACCACCCTCCCATCTGGCCTGTTGAGGAGAGATGGGGTCCAGCTGGCTGTGGTGTGGGCCAACGGCCTCTGCCTTGGTTCTGGGAAAATAGATGATGCCAAGGGGCTAGAAATGTCCCAGCTTCCGGGCCAGGCGTAGGCTGCTGACAGAGGCCTCATTTCTGGGCCACGGATGCGGCTCAGTGGTGGAGCACATGCCTTGTTTGTGTAAGGCCCTGGAGCCCATCCCTGCCACTGAATACTGCCCCCCCCCATAGCTCAGCTGGGTATAACCAGGCGCCCCTTTCCTCGCCTCACCAGGAGTGACCTGAACAAACAGTTGTTTGTCTTCTGTGCTCAGAGAGCGACTTTCAGGGGCTGGAGAGACAGTACAGTGGACAGCGCGCTTGCTTTGCTCACAGCCGACCTGGCTTGACCCCAGCACCCCATATCGTCCCATGAGCCCCTCCAAGAGGCAGGAGGGATCCCTGGGCACGGCTGGTGTGCCCAGACCAGAAAACAGAGCTGACTTCTGCTGCTGCTGTTATTGGAATGCAAATGAGCTTCCACTTGAGAGGGTTCTGCTGAGCTACTGTGGCGCATGGCCCAGGAAATCTGGGGCGCCTGGCTGGACACTCCCTGCGCATACACAGGCCCTCGGGAGGCAGAGGAAACCCAGGCACATGGGCGCTGGGGAGCGCCAGGGTCAGCCTGTCCCTCTGCCTGTGCGTCCTTAGCCCTGAGCGAGCCTCAGATTCTGCCTCTGCGTCCTTAGCCCTGAGCGAGCCTCAGATTCTGCCTGTGCGTCCTTAGCCCTGAGCGAGCCTCAGATTCTGCCTGTGCGTCCTTAGCCTTGAGCGAGCCTCAGATTCTGCCTGTGCGTCCTTAGCCCTGAGTGAGCCTCAGATTCTGCCTGTGCGCCCTAACCCTGAGCGAGCCTCAGATTCTGCCTGTGCGTCCCTTAGCCCTGAGTGAGCCTCAGATTCTGCCTGTGCGTCCTTAACCCTGAGCGAGCCTCAGATTCTGCCTGTGCGTCCTTAGCCCTGAGCGAGCTTCAGATTCTGCCTGTGCGTCCTTAACCCTGAGCGAGCCTCAGATTCTGCCTGTGCGTCTTTAGCCCTGAGCGAGCCTCAGATTCTGCCTGTGCGTCCTTAGCCCTGAGTGAGCCTCAGATTCTGCCTGTGCGTCCCTTAACCCTGAGCGAGCCTCAGATTCTGCCTGTGCGTCCTTAGCCCTGAGTGAGCCTCAGATTCTGCCTGTGCGTCCTTAACCCTGAGCGAGCCTCAGATTCTGCCTGTGCGTCCTTAGCCCTGAGCGAGCTTCAGATTCTGCCTGTGCGTCCTTAACCCTGAGCGAGCCTCAGATTCTGCCTGTGCGTCTTTAGCCCTGAGTGAGCCTCAGATTCTGCCTGTGCGCTCCTTAGCCCTGAGCGAGCCTCAGATTCTGCCTGTGCGTCTTTAGCCCTGAGTGAGCCTCAGAT
Organism: Cryptotis parvus; assembly: GCA_021461705.1. NCBI lineage: Eukaryota > Metazoa > Chordata > Mammalia > Eulipotyphla > Soricidae > Cryptotis > Cryptotis parvus. The sequence goes on from JAJIBD010026696.1 coordinate 29,301, forward strand.
TCTTCTGGCACGAACACAGTCATCCCTGACTTCTCTCACGCCACGCAGGGACTGTGCCACCCTCGGGGACACCACACGCTTCCTGCAGGGCAGCTGTGAGTGAGCCTAGTGTGCACTGCCTGCACCTCTGAAGCCCAGGCTTGTTTCAGTCCTTGACAGTTCAGCAAACTCCCAGTAGGACTGTGTGCCACCCGCCATCTTTATTGAGGGGCCGTGATTTACAGCTATGTCAAAGGTGGTTCCATGCCTATGTGGTCCAAATAGCACCTCCACCCCAGGGCCACCTCCCTCCAGCAACCTTCAGGACCCTCCCAATCCCCCTCCCCGCCCTCTCTAGTTCTGTTGCCTTTTTATTTTTTGTTCCCTTCACTGTATCACTGTCTTCCCCTTCATCATCGATTTGCTCGAGTGGGCCCCAGTAACATCTCCATATGTCCTGTCTCATGCTAGTAGAGCCCAAGGGCATCTGCTTGCTCCAGGAACATAAGGAGCCTCAATCCATTCTGGAATGAGGTTATAATTGTTACTGGTATTTGGCATGGCCGCCAAATTTCTTTCTCCACGGAAGAAACCGGTTACTAGGAGAAAGCAAAGTTCCTGGGGAAAGTGAGCGGATGCAGGTTCTTTGCAGTTGGAGGGAATGCGAGAAGACTTGGAAGTTCTAAGCTAGGCTGCCTCATCCATTGCTGCTGTGGCTAGAACCCCTCTGTCCCTTTAGCAGATGAAAGGCGGTTGTGAGGAGTGGCTTAGCCCTTAGTCGGGGCAGTGCTGGGGTGTGAATTGGGGTCTCCGGGCCCGACTACACGCATTCCCATCACCGCACCCCGCGGGCTGAGTGCACAGGGAGAGGACAGGCCAGGGTCAGGGGGTAGATAGGAGGGACGAGATCTCTGGCCTTCGTCCCGGGTGGAGACTCGCTTGGGGCGGAGAGGGGGCGCGCAGAGGCGGGCCAGCTCCGGAGCAGGGGCGGGAGGCAGCCGAGGGGGGGGGAGAGACGCGGGCCTTACTTTGGAGCTGCCCAGGGTCCCGCTCAGGCTCCGCAGCGATGAGCGGACAGTTCCCGCGCTCCGGCGGCTGCTGGCGCTGGCGTTGCTGCTGCCCCGGGGCGCTGCGCGGGGCTCCCTGCCCTGAGCCCTGCATCTGCCCGCCTGACGGCGCCCTGCGCTGCCCGGCCCGAGGCCCGGCCTGCCCTGACTGTGAGTACTCTGCGCCCCGACCCCAGCACCCTCGCTGCTCCTGAGTCACCTGCCTGCCCTACTCCTTCTTTGCCCCCCTTTCCGAGCAACTTGGAGAAAGACACTGGCACTCATGAAACCTCATCAAAGGTTGGGCACAGCGCTGTGCCTGAAGCTTGAGCCTCAAGTGCCTGTGCACCCCTGGGCCCCCTGGCATCCGGCACGTCACCCGGTACCCCCTGTTGCACTGCGCCCAGAAGCAGAGGAGAGGCTTCGCCCTTGCCCTCCAGAACCAAACCCCCGTCCCCCATTCGGCAGCTGTTGGTTTGGCCTTGGAGCCTTGGCCCAGCCAGGCAGAAAGCGGTTCCTGCGGGCTTTGTGGTCCCCTAGGAATGAGTGGGTGTTCCGGCTCTAGAACCAGGCGTGATATGATGACCAGCCTTGCTGAGCGTCGCCAAGCCGGGCGCCCACCTGGGCCCTACTGAGCTTCCCGCTGTGATCCCCACCTCGCAGCTGTTGTTTCTATTCTGCTTGTCCGAGGGTGGGGGGGGGTGCGCCCAGGCCCCGCCGCACACCTCCTTCATCCAAGGGCCTTGAGGAACTAACTGTGCGCTTCAGAGGGCAAGAAGGTGCTTACTGATTTTGCCGAGGGGTCTCAGCAGAATGCCTGTAGGTGTTGTTGCTTCACTTCAGACAAGAAAGGGGTCGGTGCATATTTTAATTCCACCAACAGGAAAGGCTCTGATTAAAAGCTTATTTGTAGTTGTCAGATTAGGGCAAAGCCCTGGTCAGTGTTCCCAGATGTGGTTTTTAAGGGTGATGAAAATTGTCTAAAAATTAGACTGTGGCGCTGGTTGCACACAGTAAAAACCACTGCAGTATAGACGTTAAACAGGTGGCATCTATGGTTCAAGAATTACAGCTCAAAAGGCTGCTAAAAAGGGAGAAGGGGAAGAAAAGCAAGGTATATTCTCCCAGTTGTCCCATGGGTCTAAGCTGTCGCAGCGGTAGGATGGAATTCATTGCCATGAGGGAGAGAGATTACTGCCTGCATCCCCACTTAGCCCCCATCCTGAGGGCCTGTGCCTTTCCCTTGGAAGAGTTAGTGGCCTCTGGGGATTTGGTGGTTGAGAGAGGCTGTTTAAAGGTTGAGGGGTATGTGTTAATTAGACGGTGCTCCATAAATGACAGTCAACTCAGTGCCCTTCAGGAGACTCTGGCAAAACTTTATCAGTCAGCAAGTCTGTATGAACTGCCCTCTGAGGCCCAGATAAGGCTCCATCTTGCCTTTTGAATGCCTATACTCTGACTTCGAGGCAATAGGGCCACAAAGTTGAGCCCCTGCGCAAGTTTCCACAGCACTGAGACGACAGAGTTCTTTGGGTTTGCTTTTACCTGTCTGCATAAGGAAAGCGCCCCTTCCTTGCTAAGAAATGATGTGTAAAATATATCATATATAACCCAGCTTCAACTTCTGGACCAACTCCAGATTCTTTTAAAGAATTAGAGGGGAGGGGGTGGAAGGTAGGGTCACTCCTGGTGGGGTCAGGATGCTAAGTCTCAAACTCGGCTTGGCTGCATGCAAAGGGACTCTACCTACTGCCCTGTCTCTCTGGCCCCTCCCCTGATTCTTTTAGCTTCAGTTTATCTCTGAAATCGCACAGTCAGATTTCAGGAGGGTCCTGGCTGCCACAGTCAGGTTTCAGGAGGGTCCTGCCTACCTGCAGAATGAAGTGAAAAGAAATCAGAGCCCATTCCCATTGTGCCAAAGCACAGATCAGAGCTGCCTATATATTCATACAGCACGGCAGAGCCTGGCAAGCTGCCAGTGTCGTATTTGATATGCCAGATACCAGTAACAATTATAGACCTCATTCCCATGATCTGATGGAATGGTTTGAGGCTCTTTATGTTCCTGGAGCAAGCAGGTGCCCTTGGGCTTTACTTGCATGAGACAGGTCATAGAGTTGTTACTGGTGCCCGCCGAGCAATTCGATGATGAACGGGAGGACAGTGATACAGTGACAGTGATTTGGCATATCAAATACAACACGGGTAGCTTGCCAGGCTCTGCCGCTGCAGGTAGCATACTCTTGTAGGCATCTCTAAATCCAGCATTTATTGATGAACGGCGGCTGCAAGCGGCGTGCAAGCCGGGCTGTGATAGGCTGGCCTGCTGGGTGGAGTTCTGACGAGAGAGCAGTTCGGATGTGGAAAATGGAGGCCCTCATGGAGTGGGGGGTCGTCTGGCTTGTTGTGAGGCTCTGCTGGGGTGGCGGGCCAGGGCTAGAACCCGCCATCCCTCATGGGCACCTCATGAGCGGCTGAGCACAGGGAGAGCAAGTTGCCTTTGTTCCCTTACTTTGTATTTTTATTTTGTTTTTGCTCCCTTACTTTGTATTTATATTTTGTTTTTCAGAGATTTGGTTTTTAATGATCATTATCTTTTTTTTTTTTTTGGGTCACACCCGGCATCGCTCAGAGGTTATTCCCTGGCTCTTCGCTCAGGAATTACTCCTGGCAGTGCTCAGGGGATTATATGGGATGCCGGGATCGAACCCAGGTCGGCCTCATGCAAGGCAAACGCCCTACCCGCTGTGCTATCGCTCTGGCCCGCATTATCTTTTATTTAGAAACACTCCCACCTCTTTTATTAGAGGGGGTATTGCATTTTCCCTCTTTTTTGCTTTTTGGGTCACACCTGGTGATGCTCAGGGGTTACTCCTGGCTCTGCACTCAGGGAATTACTCCTGGCGGTGCTCAGGGAACCATGTGGGATGCCAGGGATCGAACCCGGGTCTGCTGCATGCAACATCGACACCCCTAGCTGCTGGATTATTGCTCTGGCCCCTTCCTTCTGTTTCTGTTTGAGTGATTTCTGTTTTCAAAGCACAGTGGTTGAAAGGTTCGTTAATGTGATTTCTGTCTTCTTGATTTTATAGAGCTACATTTTGGGACCCAGGGTGTGTTTTATCTTGGAAACTCGACTGGACATTTTAGTTTTTTGCTTGTACCTTCCTTTTCCTTTTGTTTTATTTCATTTTTTGGGTCATACCCGTGATGCACTCAGGAACCACTGCTGGCCGGTTCAGGAGCCATGTGGGGTGCCGGGGATCCTAACCCTGCTCGTCCACATGCAGGACCAATGCCCTCCCACTGTATTAGCACTCCTGCCCCTGCGCCTTGCTTCTGGTTTTGGTTTTGCCCAGCAGACAGTGATGGGGGTTGCGTCTGGAGCATGAGCTTCGTTCCTGGCAGTCCTCAGAGGACCTCGGGGCACCAGAGATCAAACCTGAGTTCCTGCACGCAGGGAAAATGCTTCTGCGCTTCTCCTGGTCTCTGATGGACTGTGAAACAAGGGGTCCAGGCATTGCGTGTTGAGAGCCACTGACCCCTGGCCAGAAGAGGCTGGCCTGTGCGCCATCTTTCTACCTCAGTAGATAAAACTGTTACTGCGGGCTTAGAGCATGGCCCACAGAAGAGCTCAGTGTGACGAGTCACAGGGGCCGCCATGAGGAAAAGCCCCAGGAGAGAAGGAGGATCCGGAGAGCTGGGCCATGAGTCCTGCTCAGGGAGCTGCCGAGCATGTTCAGGGCGAGCGGGGCCTCGTGTGCGCATGGGGTAGGGACAGGTGAGCAGACGCTCACTGGGCACAGAGTGGCCGCCGCAGCCGTTTCTTTTATGAGACGGGGTGGATGAGGGTCCATGAGGAGGAGGAATAACTCTTGGGGCTTCCAGAAGCTAAGGAGGGGAGGGGGCTGGCGGAGAGGGTTGGCAAGCCCTCAGGTACCTGCCGCGGGAAGCCAGGCGGGGAGGTCATCAGCGCAGCCTTTCTAGAGCCTGGAGGGTGCGTGGAGCTCTGTCCCGGACAGTAGGAAGCACCAGCCTTTCACACAGAGACAGAGTCAGGCAGAGAGGCCCAAATAACGGTGTCATGAGGAGCAGAGACATGTCAAGGATGACGGTCAGCAGCACTCGGCGTGGAGCACGTCCTTCCAGGTAGGAAAGGAAATGGCTGTGGTAATCTCAGCAGTGGCCTCTTCCGTGGACCCCGGCCACGAACCGGACTGGTGGCCAGTTAAGCAGCGGCGGCAGGAGAGGAAGTGAAGACAGTGGGGTTGGGGTCCCCGTTACATTTGCAAACCGTGGGGAGAGGTGAGTCTGGCGGGCTTATGGACAGGAAGGAATGGTCGAAATTGAGAATGTGGATAAGGGAAGGAGGAAGCAGAATGTGAGAAGATGAATATGTTGAGGAGGAAGGGAGGCAGGGCGGGGCCAGGTGCCCCAGGTCAGGCTGGAGAAGGGAGCAGTTCTCAGAGCTCAGTGAGAGAGTGGTCAAGGCCACACAATTTCCTAAGTGGATTTTGGTTTGTTGGTTTGTTTTGCTCTGCCAGCACCCGGGCGGCTCTGAGGAGGGAGATTGTGCGGGGGGGGGCAGCAGGCCCCAGCAGGCAGGGAGACCTCCAACTCCAGCTCCCGAGACCACCCTTGGGGCCAGGCGCCGTCGCCTCCCCAGGGCCCCGTCCCGCTCCCTGCCGTGTCCTCACTGAGCTCCGGCTCACTTCCCTGGGGACCAGGGAAGGCCCACACGTGGGGAGGACACCAGGGCAGCAGAGCAGGACAGTTCTGCGGCTCTGCCCCTCTGACCAAGACCTTTGCACTCTGACCTTTCTGCGCTTCCCTCTGACAGGCCACCATCGGGATCGACTTCTTGTCCAAAACCATGTACTTGGAGGACCGCACAGTGAGTGTCTGACTTGGCAGGTGGGAGGCAGGTGGGAGCCCTTGCCAGCTGACCCCCAGGGTCGCCCCGACAACCCTGCCTACACTGGAGCTGGCACTCCAGGATCCTGAGCCCAGACACGCCCTGCTGAGCCTCCGACACCCACTGCCCGCACAGGTACGGCTGCAGCTCTGGGACACCGCTGGCCAGGAGAGGTTCCGCAGCCTCATCCCCAGCTACATCCGCGACTCCACGGTGGCCGTGGTGGTGTACGACATCACAAGTGAGTGTGGCCGGTGGTCCGGGGCGCTGTGGTGAGTGTGGGGAATGTGTGCGAGGGGTGGGGTGAGAGGCATTGTGCGGGGAGGTGTGGAGCCAGTGGAATGGGGTGTGAGGTGTGTGTAGGTGCGGGGTGTGGAATGTGGTGTGGGTTACGGAGGGTATGTGGGGGTGGAGGTGTTGGGGACATGTGTGTGTAGTATGTCTGGGTGTATGTGTGTGGTATGTTAGCATGTCTCTATGGGTGTTCGTGTGGTGTTGCCTGTACGGGGTATGTGGGATGTAGCATGTCTGTGTATGGGCATAGGTATATGTGTGGCATGTCTGTGTATGGGCATAGGTATGTGTGTGGCATGTCTGTGTATGGGCATAGGTGTATGTGTGGCATGTCTGTGTATGGGCATAGGTATGTGTGTGACACGTCTGTGTATGGACATAGGTGTGTATGTGGTATGTCTGTTTATGGGCGTAGGTATGTATGTGGCATGTCTGTGTATGGGCATAGGTATGTGTGTGGCACATCTGTGTATGGGTGTATGTGGTGTGTACACATATGGGATGTGGGGAATGTGTGGGATGTGTATAATATGTCTATGATAGGTATGTGTGTAGTATGGTATGGGGACATGTGGTGTGTGGCATGTAATCTGTATGGGTTTGTGTCTGTGATGTGTGTATGGGTATGAGATATGTGTAGTATATATGTGTAATGGTGTGTGTGTATGATGTCTGTGGTGTGTAGCAAGTATGTAGTATGTCTATGGGTTTATGTGTGTGTGTTGTGTACATGCATGTGTATGGGTCGTGTGTGATGTACTATGAGAAGTCTTCCCTTGTGGGAGGCAGCTCAGGAGCCCCCGCCCCACCTGGGGCTCCCTGGCCCCCTTCACTGTTTCTGCTCAGCCAAGTCCAGGCGCCCATTTCTCCCTTCTGAGCCTCTGGGGTGTGCTCAGGCTCCTGGCGCTGGGCGTCTGTGGGGTCTGTGAGTGCCCGGCTGGCCCTCCTGCTCCCGAAGTGCCGTTTGCCTCCTGCTCTGACCCCACTTTGCATCTCCAGACCTCAACTCCTTCCAGCAGACCTCTAAGTGGATCGATGACGTCCGGACAGAGCGGGGCAGTGACGTCATCATCATGCTGGTGGGCAACAAGACAGACCTGGCCGACAAGAGGTAGGTGGGTGCCAGGGGGCAGCTCGGCCAGGTCAACCTCTGCCTGAGGTCACCGTCCTGAGGTTCCCAGGAGCCTGTGAAAGGCACGTGGGGGCGGGAGCGATAGTCCAGAGGGTAGGGCGTTTGCCTTGCAGCGGCCGGCCCATGCCGGCCTGGGTTCAATCCCGGCATCCCATATGGTCCCCTGAGCACCGCCAGGAGTAATTCCTGAGTGCAGAGCCAGGAGTAACCCCTAAGCATTGCCGGGTGTGACCCAAAAAGCAAAAAAAAAAAAAAAAAAAAAAGAAAGGCACGTGGAACAGAGGGGCAGGGGCGGGTCAGAGGAGGGACCTCACAGGGGTCGGTCCTGACACCAGCAGCACAGGGCGGGGCAGGAGCTCTGCTGGGTGTTCAGGGCAGGGTTGGGAGAGGAGGGGCACACAGGGGTGTAACTGACCGTGTAGGAGTAGGGCTGGATGTTCGAACAGGTGTTGGGCCTGCAGGGGCATGGGTGGATGTATATGGGCGTTGCTGGGCATGCAGGGGTGCAGCTGGGCGTGCAGAGGTGCAGGTGGGCAAGCAGGGGTGCAGCTGGGCAAGCAGGGGGTGCAGCTGGGCATGCAGGGGTGCAGCTGGGCAAGCAGGGGGTGCAGCTGGGCGTGCAGGGGTGCAGCTGGGCGTGCAGGGGGTGCAGCTGGGCATGCAGGGGTGCAGCTGGGCGTGCAGAGGTACAGGTGGGCAAGCAGGGGTGCAGTTGGGCAAGCAGTGGTGCAGCTGGGCTTGCAGAGGTGCAGGTGGGCAAGCAGGGGTGCAGTTGGGCGTGCAGAGGTGCAGGTGGGCAAGCAGGGGTGCCGGTGGGCAAGCAGGGGTGCAGCTGGGCAAGCAGGGGTACAGCTGGGCATGCAGAGGTGCAGGTGGGCAAGCAGGGGTGCAGCTGGGCAAGCAGGGGTGCAGCTGGGCGTGCAGAGGTGCATGTGGGCTAGCAGGGGTGCAGCTGTGCATGCAGGATGCAGCTGGGTGTGCACGATGCAGCAGGGGTGCAGCTGAGCATGCAGGGTGCAGCGGGGCATGCAGGGGTGCAGCTGGCATGTAGGGGTGCAACTGGGTTGTGGGGGCACTAGCTCCTTTGTGCTGCCTGCACAGATCCAGATCTGGCGGTACCTGGCCCAGCTCCTAATGTGGGACTTGGGGCCCGGCCCCCACCAGCTCCATGCACAGCTGTCCCGCCCCTGCCTGCTGTGTGTCTGCCCCTTGTGGTGCCCTTAAGTGTGGGTGCCACCTGCATGCTTGGTGGCACTGCCTGGGATGGGTGAGCGCCTGCTCTGGGGGCCAGAGTCCAGCTTGTTGGTTAAAGGCTCCCTGGACTCTGCCTGGCCTTGAGAAAGCCCCTCCAGGCTCCTTCGCTAAGGTCTGTGTCCTGGGGCCATTACTGTCCCCCTGAGTTCATTGGAAGGGGCTGCAGCTGGCAAAGTGACCAGAGTCTCAGGTCTGTGCCCAGCCACTTCACTGCTCTGTGAGGAGGGCACAGGACAGGCGGTTCCCTGGAGGGCATCCTGGGGTGGCAGGTTCTGTGGGTCGGCGGAGGCTGGGCAGTGCCCCATTGAACCACGGCGCCCTGGTCCCCAGGCAGATCACCATCGAGGAGGGCGAGCAGCGCTAAAGAACTCAGCGTCATGTTCATCGAGACCAGCGCCAAGACTGGCTACAATGTGAAGCAGGTAAGAGCCCCTGGGGCTGGGCTGAGCCCCAATCCCCGTGGGCAGAGCACAATCCCCGTGGGCAGAGCACAATCCCGTGGGCAGAGCACAATCCCGTGGGCAGAGCACAATCCCGTGGGCAGAGCACAATCCCGTGGGCAGAGCACAATCCCGTGGGCAGAGCACAATCCCGTGGGCAGAGCACAATCCCCGTGGGCAGAGCACAATCCCGTGGACAGGGCACAATCCCCGTGGGCAGAGCACAATCCCGTGGGCAGAGCACAATCCCCGTGGGCAGGGCACAATCCCGTGGGCAGAGCACAATCCCCGTGGACAGAGCACAATCCCGTGGGCGGAGCACAATCCCGTGGGCAGAGCACAATCCCCGTGGGCAGAGCACAATCCCCGTGGGCAGAGCACAATCCCGTGAACAAAGCACAATCCCCATGGGCGAGCACAATCCCGTGGGCAGAGCACAATCCCGTGGGCGGAGCACAATCCCCGTGAACAAAGCACAATCCCCGTGGGCGAGAGCACAATCCCGTGGGCAGAGCACAATCCCCGTGGGCAGAGCACAATCCCGTGGGCGGAGCACAATCCCCGTGGGCAGAGCACAATCCCCGTGGGCAGGCACAATCCCCGTGGGCAGAGCACAATCCCGTGGACAGAGCACAATCCCGTGGGCGGAGCACAATCCCGTGGGCGGGCACAATCCCGTGGGCAGAGCACAATCCCGTGGGCAGGCACAATCCCCGTGGGGCGGAGCACAATCCCCGTGGGCAGAGCACAATCCCCGTGGGCAGAGCACAATCCCGTGGGCGGAGCACAATCCCCGTGGACAGAGCACAATCCCCGTGGGCAGAGCACAATCCCGTGGCAGCACAATCCCCGTGGACAGAGGCACAATCCCGTGGACAGAGCACAATCCCCGTGGACAAAGCACAATCCCCGTGGGCGGAGCACAATCCCCGTGGGCAGAGCACAATCCCCGTGAACAAAGCACAATCCCCGTGGACAGAGCACAATCCCCGTGGGCAGAGCACAATCCCCGTGGACAGAGCACAATCCCCGTGGACAGAGCACAATCCCCGTGGGCGGAGCACAATCCCCCGTGGGCGCAGAGCACAATCCCCGTGGGCGGAGCACAATCCCCGTGGGCGGAGCACAATCCCCGTGGGCGGGCACAACCCGGGGACAACGGCCGAGCACAATCCCCGTGGGCAGAGCACAATCCCCGTGGGCGAGCACAATCCCCGTGGGCGGAGCACAATCCCGTGGGCAGAACACAATCCCGTGGGCAGAGCACACCTAAACCCTGTTTCAGGGACCAGGCCTGGGAGAGCTGGCTGGTGGGCGAGGGGGTCTTCATCGTCACCAACTGGCCACGAGGGTCCACGGCTGCCCATGCTTGGGATGGGGGTACTGAGACTTGGTGTTGGGGTGCTTGGCTCATATCCAGACAGTGTTACTCTTCGTCTGGGCAGCCTGGAAGGGACAGGCCGCAGGGCCCTGGCTGGGGTTAGAGCAGCATCTGCCATAGGGCTTTAATGGGGGGGAACCCCAGGTCCAGGGGTCAGCAGACATGGGCTGGGAATGACGCCCTCTCCTCTCACCAGCCCGTCCCCTGCCGCGCTCTGCAGGAGCCCCGCTGCGCCTGCCCCCACTCCTGCCTCCAGTCAGGGGCTTTAGCTCCCTGTTGCCTGTGGGCCCCCATTGTCCTCAGGGCGCCGGTGCTGACCTGGCACCGGTCTCTGTTTATAAAGGGAGAGAAGCAGAGTGGATCCCCAGATCCAGGCCTCCTCTCCCCCCCGGGCTGCCCCCCAGCCCCTTCCCAGCCTCCGCGAGAGCACATCTGGGGTTGTGGTATCTCCTATGCCTGGCGCTACACTACACGGTACTGTTTGGCACTGATCGAGTCTGAGGGCAGAGGCGGAGGCAGCCCTGGGCCATCCCGGGACCACTAAGGTCAGTACAATGCTGAGGCTGCTCTTCTAGAATATTCCAGAAGCTAGGCCGTGATCTGAGTGAGAATTATGTTGTTGCGATCCCGGGTTCAGAGAAGGGCTCTTCTAGCGGGGCCGACTCTGGGCCTCTGAATGCAGTTATGTCTGCCCTCGAGGGTCCCCAGGAGGGTTCTGACCAGCCATGTGGCCAGCGGCACACAGGCCATGCTGCCAGTCATGGAGTGGGCGGCTGCTGGGCAAGAACAGGAAGGACGCTGCTGAAGGGTGGACTGGCCCTCTACCCTCACTGCCCCCCCAGTGCGTCCACCCATGGCGCTGTCACGCTCCCCGGGTCTGAATCGGACACCCCCCTGGGGCCCACCCAGGTATAGAGACCCCAGCCACCCCTGGGGCCCCAGGGTAGAGACCCCAGCCACCCCTGGGGTCCACCCAGGTATAGAGACCCCAGCCACCCCTAGGAGCCCACCAGGTAGAGACCCCAGCCCAGAGCTGGGGGCCATTCAGTCTCTGGGTGCTTCCCTGTTTGCTGTCACCTCCAGGTTCCAGGAGCCCCCTGCCCGGCCTCCCCAGACCCCACGTGTGAGACCAGAGTCCCCCTTTCCACCCCACATTCACACACACCCCACCTGTCCACACTGTCCCGTCCCACACCTGTCCCTGCTGTGACCGTGAGGCTCTGACGAGGGGGCGATGGGCTCCCAGGCAGGTGGAAAGTCAGCCCCACAGGGACTGCCCAGGGAGGCAATGGCACAGGAGAGCCCTCCTGCCCTGGGGCAGTACCCTGGGGTCCCCTTGGCACATGGTCACGGGTGAGAGACCTCGGGCTGGGGAGAGATCTCAGCACAGCCCCTGTGTCCAGCATGGGGTCAGCGTGACTATAGCGTGAAGTCCAGGGTCACGCACGGTCAGCAGGAGGTGACCCGGGAGCAGGGGGCTCACGCGGCGTCTCCCTCCCACTCAGCTCTTCCCGACGCGTGGCCTCCGCTCTGCCCGGGATGGAGAATGTCCAGGAGAAAAGCAAAGAAGGGAGTATCCTTTATCTGGGCCGGGTGAGTGCCGGTGTGCTGGAGAAAGCCTCCAGCTCCTCCCCCCCGCCGCCCTCTCAGGAGTGGCCCGTGGGGACCACACTCCTCGCGCCTGTCCGAGGCTACCATCCCAGGCCCTGGTGGAGGAGCAGTCACTCTCCTTGCCTGGGAGTTCAGATCTTTGTGTCCCGTGTCTGAGGGAAGGTTCTGGTGCTGGGCTGTGATCTCCTCCCGCTCCACCTTCTCCATCAGGGACCCCTCACGGGGTCCCTCAGCGAGTCCCATCCTGAGCACAGCTGTGGGCTCCCCCTGCTCTGTGGGACTGGCCTGGGGCAGCAGCAGTAGCTGAAGCTGAGTTTGGGAGAGGTGCTGGGATTGGCCAGCAGGGAGGAAGGGGCGGTTCCTGTCATCAGTTTGGGAAAGGGGCTGGGATGGGCCAGCAGGGAGGAAGGGTCGGTTCCTGTCATGTAGTAGGAAGGGTCACCACCATGGAGGATAGACGTAGGGGCAAGAGACGTGCGGGGTTGAGGCGCTTGTCTTGCATGTGGCCATCGCGTTCTGACCCTGCTGCCACATGGTCCACCAGCATCACCTGGTACGGCCCAAGCCCCTGAGCACCGCTGAGCCCAGTCAGCACCAGAGCTGATTGTCCCTAAGAATCACCAGGATTCACGCCCCCTACTGGCCCCCTGAGCAGTGCATGGGAAGACCCCACTAGAAACCGCAAAACCGCACACACACACAAACACGCATTCCTACATACACAAACATACACAAACACATACACACATACATACACTCACAAGTACACTCACATATGCACATAATCCACATTCACACATACGCTCACAAAACACACACACTCATACATTACGCATGCTCACACTCACTGCGGATTAGAAATACCCCTATGTCATTGTGTGCGAGCACTGGGAAAGTGAGGACCAGGGTGAGCAGGGAGGGAAACAGGGCAGGAGCGTCATACTTCGGAGTATTGCCACTGTTCCTAGCCAGGCCCTGCACAGAGGGTATGTGTTGGCACCGGAAGTTTAAGGCAGAGAGTTGCTGCCCTAGTCACACAAGGGCCAAGAACATGTCCCTGAATCTGGGACCGGACCCACGTCAGGGCACCCATCTGCTGTCCCAGCCCCCTCGGAGACCCCCAGGGCCTGCCCCAGCCCCAAGAGCAGCTGTGATCAGGCGGTGTGTGATGGTGCGTGTAGCTGCTGGGTGTGGCTCTCTGGTGGTTGTGGCTCCTGCTGGTCTGTCCCTAGCTGCCCAGCTACCGATGGCCGGTATAGAAAGGCCCACACAGCAAGTGACGTATTTCACTACACGCAGGGGTCTTTGTGGCTGCTGCGAATGGGCCCAGCCCCACCCCCACCCCGTGCTTTTTTGTGCTTTGAGGCGGAGTCCTGGCTGGGCAGCAGGCTGTCCACCTCTGGTGCACTTCTGAGTGGACCTGCACTGGTCACTAGCAGACAGAGTGCAGGAGGTCTTGGCTTCAGGTGGACAGGGGTGAGGGCAGTGAGTCAGGGGCGCTGGGGGGGGGCAGCAGGGCCCCTCTGCCTTCCTGCCTGGAGGCCCAGAGCTGCATCCCGCCTGAGCAGCGGCTGTCAGGCCGAGGGGTCTGTAGCAGGCTGTGAACGGCGGGTGCTTCTTCAGAAGCGTCGTCTTCCTTAGCACAGCCCCTGCAGTGATCGACATCAAGCTGGACAAGCCCCAGGGAGCCCCCGGCCAGCGAGGGCGGCTGCTCCTGCTAATGCAGCCCGACCTCAGCTTCCTCTGACACTTCCGCTTGTTGTGTTGCTTCCTATTGGTTAGCTTCCTACGGGGGGGGTGGGACGAGCCCGGCCGGCTGGGAGGACTTTTCTTTTCTCTCTGTCTCTAGCGGTGGGTGGGGTGGGGAGGGAGGCCGGGCATCAGGGATCACGTCACTCTTAACAGCTGTTACTTAAACAACTATTTTTTGGTTTGGTTGTAATATATTGTACTTTATTAAGATTGCCAAAAACTGTTAAAATTTAAAAAAAATTTAAATCATGTGTATACAACTTTTTTGCCAGACGAAAAATAATGTAGTCCTTTTTATTTGAAAGATGTGCTTTTTTGTTTTTGTATATTTGTAAACTTACAGAGAACCTTCCCACACACCTCCTTCTTGTCCTCCTAAACTGTTCGCTCCTCCCGTCCCCGCCCTCCAAGGTAGCCAGTAACTGGTCAGCTGAGGCCTTCCATCCTGCCCCTTGACCCCTACCCCAGCACCTGCTTAAATCAAGCACTGGTTGAACAGAATAGCCTCTAAAGAGGCAACTCTAATTCTTGTCTTTCTATGTGGCCAGAACGGGCGTCAGTCCATGCCTTGATCTGGAAATCAGGCCTTGAGACGGACCCCCAGAGAGCCCCCGCACACCCTACACTCCCTGTCCCCCACCCTGCAAAGCCCTGCATGGGTGCAGAGCAGCTTGGTGTTCCCTGTGACCTGCCCTGGTGACCGGAGGAGCAAGAAGGAAGGATGGGGTGCTCTTGGCAACTGTGGACTGGGGCTGTGTCAGGGTGTGGGGGGTGGGTGTGGGCCACCGTGTAGAGTTCTGAGAACGTTGTCACTGACCAGCCCGCCCAGCGGTCAGCACAGTCTCGGGTTGAATCTAAGGGAAGGGCAAAGACAACGGTGTGAGCCACTGGAGCCCAGGCCACGCCAGTACCTACCTGTGTACCTGTGATCGGTGTGTGTGTGTGTGTGTGTATGTGTGTGTGTAGAACCGCCATCTTGAACAGGCATGTTCCAGATGCTTAGCTGCTAATGCTGCCTTGTGCCGTTGGGGAAGAGCCGGCTTCCTGGCATCTTCCTGCTGGCCTGGTGCAGTTGAAGTCTTAGTGTACGTATCTTTGTGGAATTGTAGCAACATTCTGCTCACTTGAGGGCCGGGCTGTCGTGGCGGTACCCAGAGTAAACCTTCCTGGCCATCTTGTCTCATTTCTGAGAAGGGCTTGGTCCTGAGAACCTGTAAAACCTCCGAAGTGGCCTCTACTCACTAGATGATTTGACTGACTTGGCCAGAATTCGAAACGACCCAAACTCATTGACCCTGCGCTGCACAAAGGAGGCGGTGGGCTGGGGCACTGTCCCTTCACCCCTGCCATGGGCTTTCTTCAGGCTTCTCTGTGATATGTCCTAGTGGGGCCGAACAACCACCTCAGGTGTGGGGAGGCAATGACCTTCACAAGGCAATGAGGTGTGGAAGCTCTCAGAAATGAATCCAAAATGGCAGCCAGTAAGTGCAGTAGAACTTGGCGGCACCCCTGAAAATTCATCAGTGGGCACCTGTCAGCTGTTCTCAGCCAAGGAGATGGTGTATCGGAGTGGATGTTTAGAGGGGGATTAGCCTTCAGGTGAAGGAAAGAGGAAGCAGAATTCCCACGGGAATCCTCTTCCAGAGGCAAAGACCAACACATATGAACGTGATTACAGTGTCACCTGTTTAGTTTTTATATGTGTGTACATAATTATATAGAGAGATAGACTTGTGTATACACTTCCCACGGACATTCTCACAGAGATAAATGTGCTCAATGTATATTGTTTTTCCTGCTCTCAAGTGGGACCTTGCATTGTGGTAACAGTTTGGGGATTCAAAAGTACTGCAACGTGTTGACATAACAATTACTTAAAATTGTCCAAAAAAGAAAAAAAACAACTTGTGATTGTTTTTGCCATCAATAAAAAACAGTGCATAGCTGTGTCAAGTCCAGTCAAAAGAGCCCATGGGAAACGGGCCGCCTTCCTTCTGTACTTCATGCAAGGCGCGTCCTCGCACGCCCCCACGCGGTGCTTGTGGGAAGAGCGCTTCCTTACCTCGAGTCCACAGGGCTGGTGGTCGGGGTCATCGCCCGGGCCTCTGGGACAGCCCTCAGTTACAGGGGTCTGCGCTGGATCTCCTGAGTGAATGTATGCCGGATTTTTATTTTCTTGGTAAAAGAGTAGCTTTTCTTAAAACATTCCTGTTTTGTAGCCAAAAAACAAAAAAGTAGATGGTTCGTTCCCTTCTGGTTGGCGCCTCTCCCGTCAGGGCCAGGGGGAGGTCTGGGATGACCTCTGGCCGTCAGGGCCAGGGGGAGGCCAGGGAGACCAGGGGGAGGTCTGGCACCGCTTTCCTAGGACGCACGTGACGGCTTTCCTTCTCCTGCCTCTCCTGAGCCAGGCGGAGTCCAGGACCCCCCTCTCCTGGGCGCCAGACCCTCCAGTGACACAGCTCAGACCCTACTGCCCCCGTCCTGACTCTGTTGGGCAGCCAGACGTCATGCCCCAAAGGGCTTCGGTTCACGTCCCAAGCAGGCGCCTTCTGCTCCTGGGCGGTGGACTCTTAAGTCCCTCACCTGTTGCCATGATACGCCATCAGGTCCCGCGAAAGTGCCACACGTTGCCCCTGTACCCCAGGGAGAAGCCCAGGGAGAAGGCTCCAGCTTTCCAGGATCCCACAGGGACCAGCACGGTGCGGATGGAGGGACCCTGGAGGAGATGCTGTCACATCTGCCATTGGTCTCTCTCCTAAATCCAGCCTCCCAAATCCCGGCCTTGCGCAGCGTCATTTTTTGCCCCCCCGAGTTCCAAAGCACAGAGCCCCTAGATAGGAAAAGTCGGCACAGAAGTGGGGCTTCCGTGGGGGGGTCGCGTGCTGGGCGCCTTCCTGCTAGAGCCCCCTGTCCTGCCGCAGCCACCCATCTCCGGGTCAGCATCCCGCAGCGCAGCCGCCTGTGACGTTCCGGTGCAGGGAGCAGCAGCCTGGTCAGTGCGAGGGTCTGGAGCAGCCGGAGTGAGCATTCAAACGCGGAGGGCACCGGCCCGCGGGAGTGAGGACTGAGGCTGAGCCCTGGAAGGTTGCAGCCTGTGGCTCCGGGACCCGCTGGTGTGGGGTCCCCTGCCCTCCTCGAGTACCAGCTGTGACGAGTGTGGCACCGCTGGCTCGGTGTCCTGCAGGCTGAACGCCCCTTTCCTGGGCAGTGAGAGGCAGGGGAGCCCGGGACTGGGAGGGCAACCGAGAGGAGCAGCCGAGCCAGGCGCGGCGTGGTGGTCCAGCGTGCCACCACGGGGTGGGACACAGGGTGCCGACCCCCTTCCCAGCAGAACCAAGTCTGGAGTAAGAGCAGCTGGACGGGATCGGGCGCCCGCAGTGCCCACGCTGCCACCCCGCAGCCTGTCCACAGCTGTGACTGCACCGCAGAGGCGCCACCCGACACCGGCGTGACTTCCGGGCCTCTTCCAGGAACCCCGGCCGGCCTCCACCTTCTGATTGTCGCGGGCACCGCGGCCTGTCTGAAATGCACCGCCTGCCCCGTCGAAGATCTGGGGCTCTCTGTGGGCGTCCACACCCGGCAGGGCACATGTGGGCGACGACCCCTTGGAGGGTTGTTTCTGGTGGGGGGCCTCCACACAGGGACGGGCCCTTCCCTGCTCGCACGGCGGAAGGTGACTGAGCAACACTCCTGGGCCCAGCAGGGGCACACGGCCATACTGACTCCATAAACTGTAAACTGGCAGACTCAGCATGTTCATCTGACAATAAAACTGTCCTAATTCTCAACACAAAGCTTCTGGTCTACCATTTCTAAGCGGTGGGGTGCAGAGACAAGTGTGGGGGGGGGTGGATAAAGGCCTCCAGGTGACGCGTGCTCCACACAGTGCTCCCGCTAAGCCCGTCACCCAAAGCTGCCTTCACCCATGCAGGGCTCTAGCTCAGGAGCCGCGGGGCTGGCTGGGGGCACCCTGCACACGTGAGGCTGAGCTGGATCCCAGAAACCTCATGGGTCGCCCTCTGCCAACACCATGGGCTGAAGTGCCTACAGCAATACAGTAATACGGGGCTGGAGCAGTGCAGCAGGTGTTTACACACAACAGGCTCTAGTTCGTCTCCGCTGTCCCATATAGTCCCCGAGTACAGGACTAGACCGTAAGAACCTCCGAACCCAATGGTAACCACAGTACTAAAACTAAACATGAAGGGAGAGCACGGGTCTGCTGGAACAACTCCCAGTCGGTGCCACCATGTTCCCCAGCCCTCTGCCCTGCGCGGTGTGGCCGGCATAAGCAACCGGAAAGCAGGGGGGGGAAGGACAGCACGGAGGTGCTGGACTTGGGTGTCCAGTGTAGCTGTGACGGACAGCGGGGGACGCCATGCCCATCTCAGACCGGAAGGGCAGGACTGCACTCTGTTCCCACAGGGCGTGGGCATGTGGTGCTTCTAAGTGAACTGATGCCACGGGTGGCTCCCGTGAGTGATGAGTTGGAGGGAAGAGGGATGACAGGCCACTCAAAGCCTGTCAACAATGGCTCTCTCTTGAAGTACCTCAAGGGTGGAGCTGAGGGAGGCAAAACACCTTGACTGCTGCCAACAGCCGTCAGGTGAGGCAGAAACCCCGAGAGCATCTCACATAACCACGTCTCGGGGGCTTGTCCCCAAGTGTGGGCTAAGAGCTTGCTCTGTGGGCTCTGCATCACAGCCCGGGAGTTTGTCCGAATCCTAGCGCCCATCAGGACTCACTACACCATTCTATTCAATTGCTTCAAGCCAGTTTACTCTCCAAGAAAATATTAATAATTTATAGAGCTCTCAGGAAAAAACAAACATGTTTAAAACAGCAAAGAACTTTACTGTGAAAGCAAGTTTTTTCTTTAAACATTACTTCAAAAATCTAGAGGCTGGAGGAGATAGCTCCAACAGTGGCACACATGCCCAGCACGTAGCAAGGTCCCAGCCCAGCACCACGGCCCCCCAACCCCCTACCAGGTGTGGCCTGGTGTCCGCCATGCTGGAGGCGTCCCTGGCATGCCTCTGCCGAGCACCACTGGGTGTGATCTCTAGAGAACGCAAGTTTCCACTTGGTACTTGTTCCACAGCACGGTTAAAGGAGCAAAACAGAGCTGTCGGGAGCACGTGGAGGGAGTCCAGGAGCCCTGAGCCATCCACGCAGAACAGCTTCGCTTCTCCACGTCCTTCCTGGCGTGGGAAGCCACCAGCACATAGCAGACCCTGGACACCAGAGGTGCAGCCCGCCCGAGAGGCCGTTATTTGGGAACGATCCAAGGGCTCGGGACAGACTTTTGGCCCCAAGTGCAGGAGTGTGGCCAAGCCTCTGGGTTCCTGAAGAGCAAACCCAGGGTCGGCGAAGTCGCGCTGTTTCCTTTCTGCCTTCACCCACCAGGAGACCACATGTGACCGTCTGGTCACTAGACAGCACAGCTGAGAAGCCGCAAAGGCTCAGGAGATGGACTGCCTGAAGAAGGGAGGCCGAGAGGCCGTCAGAGGACTCTACACACGGACAAGTGTGTCTCCAAGAACCCACACACCAAAGCAGAGGACAGGGAAGGCCTTTCCCTGGCGACACCCTCTCCTCACGGAGCCAGCCTGTCACGTGACAGGCTCTGACTCTACAACAGGGGTCAGGACACTTAACAGGGGTCAGGACACACACTTAATGGACACAGGGGTGGGGGGGTCACGGACAAGGGACACGTCTGGAGGAAGCAGGAAATGAACTTCAACAAATCAAAGCTGGTTTCAGCCATCGGCTTGACACGAGGATACGCCTGTGCCTGTCTTCTGTCTCCTTCCACGCGGGACAGCCGGGCCGTATGCGACGCGGCTCAGGCAATTCTGGCCAGCCACTTCTCCAGGTCCTGGATGTCAGCCGAGCCCGTGCCCCCGCCCTTGGCACTGCACTCCAAGAACTCCACTTTAAGGGGCAACTGTGAGAATTCAAACTCTTTGCCTTTCTTTCCGAGCTGAGCAGGGGCAGTGCTGGAACTGTCCAGCGTGCTGGGGCGACGGGTGACTCCGTAAAGTGTTGCTGCAAGACAAAAGCACAACGGGAGTCAGGAAGTAACAGAGTTCTGAAGTAGTTCAGCAGCGGGTTAAACACTCAGTCGTGTGAATCACGCTCTGACTAGTCCTCTGCATTTCGAGCTGCTCTCTCGCATGGACACACGGAGAGGTCCAGAGACACAGGCTGTATAATCCTCTCGCTCCTGGGCTCTCTTCCTGAGACACTGTTGCCTGAGGCCCTTTCAAATACATGCGGAGTTATTAAACACGTTTGGAAAAGTTCAGTGTGGGCGGACAGGGTGTTCTTATTGAGTATGGACACAAAATTAAGAAACCTACAAACTCTAGATTTTCACGTCCAATCTGGACACGATGAATATTAATATTCTCTTCACCAAAGCCTTATTTAGGCCACCTCACCGCCTCCTGCTGGTCCCACGAAGGGTGACAAGCCACATGTACTCTCGGCCTTTTCTGGCTAGCCCACGAGCAGAGAAAATACGTGTGCCAAACTGCTTTGTTGCAAAAGAAAGC
This sequence comes from Cryptotis parvus, assembly GCA_021461705.1. Taxonomy (NCBI): domain Eukaryota; kingdom Metazoa; phylum Chordata; class Mammalia; order Eulipotyphla; family Soricidae; genus Cryptotis; species Cryptotis parvus. The sequence continues at coordinate 49,665 of JAJIBD010026696.1, forward strand.
CTTTCTTGGTGCAAAATAAATTAGTGAAGAATACAGTGCAGGTAAACTAGTGAAGAATCTACATTACAAAAAAAATAACCGGGCCCGTTTCTTCCCCTGAGCACACCTCGCTGGCATGCCTATTTTCCTGTCTGTTCTCCCCCCGCACACACCTAGCTGGCATGCCTGTTTCCCTGCCTGTTCTCCTCTGAGCACACACCTCGCTGGCGTGCCTGTTTCCCCTGCCTGTTCTCCCGAGCACACACCTCACTGGCGTGCCTGTTCCCCTGCCTGTTTCCACTTTGCAGAAGTCTGTGTTCTCCCCAGAGAACATACTTCCCTCTCCTCCCCTAAGCTTTTCTACGACTTGATAAAAACTATATTGCTGCACACACCACATACACACACACACACAAAAAAAAAACAGAAATAAAAACAAACTGTAAAATGGCTTAATTAGAAATATTCACACACACAAAAAGATTTTTGTTGTTTGCTGGTAATCAAATAAAAGGCTTCATACATGCAAATACAAGGTACATCCCTGGCCAGAGAAAATTATTTTTATATATTATAAAATTATTTTATATATTTCATATATATGGATATATATAAAGTATTACATACTCATAAATGCAGATTTCCCAAGAGGCCTATGTTCTTATTAAATGTATCTCTCCTAATTGAAAAAAATAATAAAATGAAGGGACTAATACAAGTGACTGTTACCAAGTAAGCAAGCCTTATTTGTTTGTTTGTTTATTTATTGCTTTTTGGGTCATACCTGGCAACGCTCAGGGGTTACTACTGGCTCTTTGCTCAGGACGCTCAGGAATTACTCCGCGGAGCTCGGGAGACCATATGGGATGCTGGGGATGCTGGGTCAGTCGTGTGCAAGGCAACGCCCTCCCGCTGTGCTATCACTCCGCCCCAAGTCTTAAGAATTAATGAAATCCAAGGAGGGGACCGTGGAATTTCCAATCTGCAATCAAACTGGACGAACGTGCGGGGGGTGGTACTTGCAAATGGCACCTGAGGTGGGGACAGAACACTGGTGGGCTGTGCCCAAACCCAGGGGCGGCACAACCACCCTCCAGACTGACCGTTAAGCTCAGCGAATGTCAAGAACATTTTTAATTGTGGGGAAAATCTCCAGAAGTGTCCGAAGAGAAGTACTGTGAGTATTGAAGTGTGAAAATAAAGGAGAAAGAAGGAACCGTAAAGGTGGTTTTCCTATGTGACAGGATGTAAACGGACCCAACCATTACGGAAATGCTGATTTCCGAGATTTGTGTAAGCACAACTTAGAAGTAGAACCCCCTGCTTTGGCAGTTCTACTTATGGGTATTTTTCCAAATGGAGAGAGTGGAATCTTCAAGAGATGCCTGTAGCCCGTGTTTACTGCAGTATTATCACAGGGAGGCAACGCGCACAGGAGTAAACTCCATGCCCGGTTAAGGATGGATGAATAAAGAAAATACAGAACTTACACCGGAGAGATTATCGCTTGGCCCTCAAAAGGGAGTCCTATAATTTGGGGCGTAGATGGAAGACTCGGCCTCGTGCCTGGCACAATGACTGACACGCGGCTGGGGGACAGGACACCAGCTGTCCTTGACACCAGCTGATGGTCATGCGGCCAACCTGGTATGGCTGCCAGCACTACTGAGGGTCCCTGAAGCACCTCCTGGGGTCACTCCTGAGCACAGAACCAGGAAGAGGCCCTGAGCACCAACGGGTGTGGCCCAACACCCCCTGTGCCCAACAAATAAAATAACTGACACAACTAGTAAGACACTTTATATGATTACGAAAGAAAAAGAAAGAAAACATAGGAAGCAAAGACTAGAATGATTTAGGGCTGATGTGGGGCGGAGAGAAGATGGGTCGTTTCCGTTTTGCAAAGTCCGAGAGACCTGCTGAGCACAACACTGCTGTGGCCTTTAGACTACAGTACACCTGTCTACTCTAGTACTGTCTAGCTAGTAACTGAGTTATATTACTGAGCCATTTTGGACTCATGAATAACATTTTGTCTCTTATTTTTTTTTGATTCCACTTCCCCCTTCCCTTTCCAAAGGAAATTTATACAGGATTTTCATACTTCTTTTTTCCATATTTATTCTTCTTTCACTTGAGGTGTTTGGGCCACACACAGCAGAGCCTCAGGGCTTATTCCTCATGGTGCTCGGGACTGCCCCAAGGCTCTGTTTTTTTTTTTTGTTTTTGCTTTTTGGGTCACACCCAGCGATGCTCGGATTATTCCTGGCTCTGCACTCAGGGAATTACTCCCAGCGGTGCTCGGGGGACCATATGGGATGCCGGGGATTGAACCAGGGCTGGCATAGGCCGGCCACGTGCAAGGCAAAAGCCCTACCCGCTGGGCTATCGATCTAGCCCCGGCTCTCGTGTCCTGGGCCCTGTGTGATTCCAGGGATTAGACTAAGGCCAGCGGGAGACCAGACGAGTGCATGAACTCGGAACTCTTCTCTCTCCAGTCCTTTTCCTTTTTATTTTTGTTTTTACCTGAGTTTTAAAATTATAATATTACTCTTGCCTTGCAAACCCTGAGGAGTCTGCCAATGCCTACGGCAAAACAGACTCGACTGGCCACTCAGCTCAGAGCTCAGGCGTGTCCCCGGCTTCTTCCTGGCCGAGTGCAGACCCTGGACATGTGCATGCCGGATGCTCGGCCTGAGGACAGCGTCTGCACAGAACAGATACTTACTGAATGAGTAAGGGGCCGCTCCTTTAACCACAGTGGGAAAACCTAAGTTGAATTTATTGTTTTTATATGAATCCCTTTAATAGATTACAACAGCAGCACAAGAAAATAAACCTTTAAAAAAATTTTGCAAACAGTTGCAGGAACATCAGTACAGAGGGTAGGGCATTTGCCTTGCGGACGGGTGACTTGGATTCGATCCTGGCATCTCACAGAGTCCCCCAAGCAACACCCGGAGAGATTCCTGAGTGCAAAGCTGGAGTAACCCCTGAGCATCGCCAGGTGTGACCCAAAAAAAAATTAAAAATTTAAAAAACATTTAAATCTAAGAACTTTCTATGAGAATTTTAAATATGTATAAACTCCCATAAATGCTTTTCATGGTCCATTATAACTAGCATGAGTCGCACTGACCCTCAGGCACGAGCCACACAGTGATTCCAGCTGTCATAACAGCCGACCAAGAGGACTTCGCTGTACTTACAGTTCTTTCTCAAGCTGCTGCTGAATTAACTTTGCTGACTTTTGCCATTGCAATGTCTGTAAGAAAAAAAGAGGCAATATTGTAGTTCAAACCAGTACAGAAACTTTCTTAAAACAAAAGGTTTTTTCCTTCTTATAAAAGAGCTTTTTATATTTTAGTAGTATCATTATCAAACTTAGCATTATATTTTTATATGTGGCTTTTCCTACAAAACACTTATAAATGTTAAGCTGGTGACCCAGAAATGGGTTCTAGCTTTTTCACAAGTGTGCCACACCTGAAAGACCTTCTTTCTACATTAATATTTGTAAATTCAGCTAGTAGAAGAAAACCTATAAAGTGAGAACTAAAAAAGAAAAAAAGGCCTTTATCTCCACGCCGAATACTCTGTCACAAGGTAAAAGCATTTCTAACTGATAAGCATCAGGTACACAACAGAAAGAAACAGGCTCTGGGGACCAAGTTCACAACAGAAGCAGAATAAATCTTACCTCCTGTACTGAACCTAAGAGCTTCTTCTCAAAGCCATAGGGCCAAGATAGCCTAAATATAAACAGCTACGAGAATGCGCCTATGCATGAACATTAAACACACACCACACACACACACACACACGCACACACACACACACGGAATTAAACACAGCATCCCTGAAGGGCCTTGCTGAAAAAATCCACTGGAGAATACAGCCATCAAGTCAGGGAGCCTTGCTGGTACAGAATCAGAATCTTCGAGCAAGGGGGGCGCTAAAGAGACCTTTCCTCCTCGAGGGGTAGGGCCAAAGCGGCTGCGGAAGGGGAGAACCAGGAAACTGGCACCGCAACCCGAACACCACTTGAAGGCAAAAGAGGGGTATCGTCGCTTCGGAGAAATGCCTTGAGTTCTTTCAGGGAATCAGGAGTGCAGGTCTGAGAGACGCCTCGAGTAGAGATGAGCTAGCCTTCATTCTTCCAGAGCAATGAAGCCAAATCCAGGTTTTTTTTTTTTTTTTGCTCTTTTTTGGGGTCACACCCTGCAACGCTCAGGGGTTTCTCCTGGCTCTGCACTCAGGAATTACTCCTGGTGGTGCTCGGGGACCATATGGGATACCAGGGATCGAACCCGACCGGCATAGGCCGGCCACGTGCAAGGGCTATTGCTCCGGCCCCAAATCCAGTTTTTTTTAAGTATGACATGGCTAAAGAGCTTTTTTGATTGATTGATTTTTTTTGGTTTTTGGGCCACACTCAGCAGTGCTCAGCGCTTACTCCGGGCTCCACCTCAGAATTACTCCCGTAGCCTTCAGGGGACCCAGGGTGGCCTCAAGCAAGGCAAACCCCCACCTCTATGGCCCACAGCTTTTAATGGTCAAAACAATCTAGGCTTTTTAAGGTTTAAGAACACAACTTCTACAAACCCCCTTTGACAAAATGTAGACGGGCAGTAATCCTGTTTTCAAGGTCAAACCCATCCTGACCATCCACAACTGTTTTCGCGACCTAACACTGTCAATCCGATGAACCTAACAACTGATCTTTTTAAACAAAGACTGTATCCAAGGCAACGCGCCAAGTCACTCTCATTCCCTAAAACCACCTGGTAAGACTAATGAAACACAGGAGTATGAAGATTTAAAATCGGCCAACTAACAGCTCGCTACCACCCTTAATAACAACAACTGTGGACCGACGTAAGTCTCAGCAGCCACCCCAGGAGAGCCCCGCTGAGCACCTTGCTTGTTGCAGGCAATGAGGAATGAGGGCGTATTCTTCAGGCTCATGCTGTCGATGAGGACTTGATAGAGAAACTTCGGCCACATCCTTCACCTCGCTGAAATGCTGCGCTGTCCACCACAAACACCACAGCCCTGGGAGGAGAAAGGGGGAGAAGCAACAGCACGGGAGCCTGTACAGTGCAGCACGAAAAGAACAAATTTATTTATTTAGTGCATTTTGGGGGGCTCATATCTGGCGACGCTCAGGGGTTACCTCCTGGCTCTGCACTCAGGAATTATTCCTGGTGGTGCTCAGGGACCATATGGGATGCCGGGGGTTCGAACTCAGGTCGGCCGCATGCAAGGCAAGCGCCCTGCCGCTTTTACTATCGCCTCCGGCCCCGAATGTATTATTTTTAAGGCTGTTTCGACTTAATATATATCCTTTGCCCAAAAAGAAACTCAGGCTAAAATTAAAAAAAAAAATAAATATTTGCACACAATGCCTCAGATAAAGGGATAATATCCAAGGTTTACAACCATCTTGTGCTTGGCTGGAGAGCTCTGTGGACCAAGCACATGTTCTGCATACAGGCAGCCCGGGTTCCTACTCTCCTGAGATCCCGGGGCACCGCTGAGTGTGGCCCAAATATAAAGCAAACATCTTTTTGTTGTTTCGAGCATTTGCAATTTATGAAACCTTGAGCAGAGTCGGTGAAACTCGGTAAGTTTACAGTATGAAGAGAGAGTAGCTTCAGGGGAGAGCTTTTTATGCACATTATTTTGTGCTTTTGTTTTATTGGCACATCATGCGATCAATCATTCTCAGCATCCAGACTCCATAGTTCCTCAGAGCTCCATCCAAGAGAAAACCTGATCTTTCCCTTTAAGTTTCATTGTAAATGCTCGAGATGAGAGCGTTGCAGTATCCCCAGCACCCAATAATGGTCCTCCTGAGCCCCACTAGCAGTGATCCCTAAACACAGAGCCAATAAGCCCTGAGCGCTCCTGGATGTGGCAACTTAACTAGGCCACTGTCAACTGTAAGCAGCAGCTAATTTCAGAGCAATTAAAATGTGCTGTACAGGTAAGAGCAACAGCAGAGAAGGTGCACACCCGAGAAATGAAGTTTTAAACTTTAATCTCATACCATCTTCAGAAAACCTTCTGGAAGTGGGCTTACATGCCAGAAATGACTGACCCCACAATCCACACTCACAGGCTGCCTTACCGATCCCCCAAGCAAACTACACGGGTGAGCTTCTTACGCAGACAAGCTCGGACAAGCCCGTTCGACACCCTTCCTGCTTACCTGGCTGAAGCCTTAAACCGCTCTAAGAACTGAAGTCTCAAGCTTTCATGGCCAGGGAGGTCAATCAAGGTCAGGTTTGTGCCCTAAGGAAGGCAGCAACGACAGTGCCTCAGTCCTGGTGCTCACGGCATAAAGGCTTAATATCAGACCACAAGTGTCAAAACATCAGAGAAGTTCACTACATCAGACAGATGCTCAGAGTAGGGACCAAAACAATGCAAAGGCAAGGAGGGCACTTGCCTGGCATGAAGCTGACCCAGGCTCGATCACCGGCACCCCAGGCGGTCCCTTAAACATTGGTCCCCTAAACATTGCCAGGAGTGATCCCTGAACACAGAGCCAGGAGTAAGCCCTGAGGCACGGTGTGGCCCCAAAAAAAAATAACAGCAAAAAACCAAATAAAAATTAAGAATTCACAGGCCTCCTTCTACTTATAAACCATCAGCTAAGGCTCTGGGGATATAATAGGAGAAAACCAAACATGACCCAACTACTAACAGGATTTATAATATGATAAAAAAAAAAGATACCTAAGTTACAGATGTTTATATAACTATAACTTTGATCAATATTCTGAAGGGACAGGAAACTTGACCTTATCTGGGTATCAGAAAGTGTGGTCTGGGCGGAGCGATAGCACAGCGGGTAGGGTCTTTGCCTTGCATGCAGCCGACCTGGTTTGATCCCGGCATCCCATATGGTCCCCGGGCTGCCAGGAGTAATTCCTGAGTGCAGTGCCAGGGAGTTACCCCTGAGCATCGCAGGGTGTGACCCAAAAAAGAAAAAAAGAAACAAAAAAAGAGAAAGCGTGGTTGAGGAGCAGAAACGTGTTGCAAATATACAAATCCCCAATCGTGCAACAGGTCCCTTTTTTTTGGACAATTCCACTGTAACTCATTATTTAAAAATGTCAACTAGTTACACTGGCAGAACTTATTTTTTCTGCCAGTATCTAGTCTCGGCTCCCAGTTTAGAAAACAATCACTGTTTGGGGAAGAATGGTTGTGCCTATACTGAGCACGGGCACCACCATCCAGTCAGGTGTTCCATGTGCACAAACTAAGGAAGAAAGAAGAGAAACAAGCTGTATCAGTTACACGGTTAAAAAGCAAGGGGCTAGGGGCAGGAGCGATAGTCCAGTGGGTAGGGCATTCGCCTTGCATGGGGCCAACCTGGGTTCGATCCCTGGCATCCCATATGGTCCCCTGAGCACCGGCCAGGAGTAATTCCTCAGTGCAGAGCCAGGAGTAACCCAAGCATTGCCAGGTGTGACCCCCCAAAAAAAAAAAAATCAGGGGGCCAGACAGACGGTACCACAGGTAGGGCCCTCGCAGCCAGCTCAGGTTTGATCCCAGGCACCACATACGGGCCCCCGCCGAACAGATGCCTGAGCACAACTGGGTGTAAGCCAAAAAAAAAAATACATCTGAGAGTACCTACACATAGATAATTCATCCTAGAAGCAGCCTTTTCTACACACCATAATAAAAGGAAAGATCTAGTCTCCAAACATTCGTGGAAGCTCTTACCCTACTATTGGTGACTCTGTACGCCGCAGAACTGTCAGTAATAGAAGTCTGGGTATCTCTGTAAAGGCCTGTGAGCAACTGCAAAACACAAGATCACAGTCACTTAATACACAGCAAACTCAAGAGCACTTGTTCTACTTCTCTTAGTATCACTTGTCATCCCGTTCATCATCGATTTGCTCGAGCGGGCCCCAGTAACATATCCATATGCCCTGTCACATGCTAGTAGAGCCCAAGGGCACCTGCTTGCTCCAGGAACATAAAGAGCCTCAAACCATTCCATCAGGTCAAGAGAATGAGGTCTATAATTGTTACTGGTTTTTGGCATATCTCTAATACGTCAAATCTCTTTTAGAATAAGGCCAAAAAAGAGACTGTAGCTTGAGGTTCCTTCCCTTTTCACTCTTGTCGCTTGTATCACTTGTCTTCCCTGTTGATCATCGATTTGCTCGAGCGGGCAACAGGAACATCTCCATCCATTGGGAATGAGGTCCATTATTGTTACTGTTTTTGGCATATCGAATACACCACGGGTAGCTTGCCAGGCTCTTTCCCTTTTACATACTGAAATCTAACTGGCAGCACAGTTCCCTTCTCCCCAGTGTGGGGCGGGACAGGGAACACTATTGTTTTTAAAGGTTAGAGACCAAATTTATCATAAAAGGTGATTAGACTGTATTTCTTCAGTGGAAAAGAAATAATTTACACTCTAAAAAGAATGAGAAAAAATGCTGCTACTCTTCACAGCAAAAAAAAAATCTTAAAATTCCAAATTAATTTTGAAAAATATCAAAGGAGCGGCAGAGTTAGTTAGCTCCAGAGGAAAGGCCCTTCCTTGCCTTGCGCGAGGCTGGCCCTGTCCAAACCCCCTCCCACGACATATAGTCCTCAGCCAGGGGTCGCTGCTGAGCAGAGCCAGGAAGGAATAGCCCCTGAGGCACACCACTAGGTGTGGCCTAACACACAACCCCTAATATTTAATTTTACAAAGCATAAGTAGCCCATTACATGAAAGATGAACCACCCACTAAAAAAACTTAATATGCTGTCAAAAGAATCTGGTACACAAAGAATATACAACGACAACCAGTCCTTTGTAATCCCATACTTCACATCCATAGATGGGAAATCATTGATTCAACAACCTCAGATCAAACTGTGTACTTAGTACTACAACATGCTGTACTGAACACGTACAAATTTCTCCTTATTACACCCTACAGTACAGTTTAACAACTGCTTACAGAGCATGCATATATCAGATTACTGGGCTTTATATGCAACCTAAAAACAATTTTGGGTATCCCAGAGGAAGCACTTATAGAAGTCATAGAGGAGGGCATTGGCGTCAATAAAGTTGGTCTTCAAACCAATCTCTCACAGACAGAAGGGCCAGTGAGTCACTGTCTCCCGCCAGCGCTGCCGGTACCTGAGCCACAGCAAGCCCGTGTTATACAAAACTCTTAGGTGGTGGGTGAGGTGCAAAGGTCAGTGTCAGGTAAGCCAAAACGTAGATCAAGCATTTCGCTTGGAGGGTTTTTCTCCTTTTCGCAGATCCAGACTAAAATCCTTCATTTGTCAGCCCCAGCCATTTCCCCATTCTACCACGTCCTCAGGGAGCTATGTGGGTGTCTTATCGAGTTAAGACATAAAATCAAAACATATTTACTCTGACAAAGAGCAACGTTTTCCCGGAGTCACAAAGGCCGACGAGAAGCACAGCTCGCTGACTGCTCCTCCTGCTCGAATGAGCTTCCAGAGCACTGTGGAACAGAGAAGACACAGACACAGACACAGACACACACACACAGACACACACACACAGACACACACACGATGGTCATGTGAGACAGTGCTTCTGTTACCACCATGAGCTATCACGGTGCCTGCTGTTCAGGGGCACCCCTGCCCCTCTCCCCAAAAGTGTCAATCAGCTGTTCTGCTGCACCGCCGACACCTCAACTGTGGCCTCTTCATGCACGACCTTCCCTTGGGAACCTGGACGCCCCCCTAGCCTTGGCCCTGGACCCCCCCACGGGCCAAACTCAGGCTCAAGGCCTGGGAGTCGCAGCGAGAGCGGTGCAAGGGGAACCTCGTGTTCAGCCTAACCGGGGCGCGGGGATCCCCATTAACGCAGGGGGTCCCGCGGCCTCCCGCAGTACAGGCAGGGTCGTACGAGAGTCTCTCTCCCGACCCCCCTCGGAACTCTCCGTCCCGCGGCCGCGGTCAGCGCACACCAAGCCGGGCCCCGCCTGCCCCGCACCCGCCGGAGCCACCGGTGCCTCTTTACCCAGCGTCAGCAGCACCGCGAGAAGCGCCACCACGACCGAGACCACGGTCGGGTCCCTCTGCTGCAGCTCCTGCCTCAGGGAGTCCAGATAGGGCTGGAAGGCGCCCCCAACATCACCGCCACTGCCCCGTCGCCTGGACTCCGCGGAAGCCATAGCTGATGTGCGTGGTATCCGGCGCCCCGAAAGCGACGTGGCCTTGCGCTCTGCGCGTGCGTCCGGGACGCGGCATCATGGGAGTTGTAGTTCTCGCTTTCCTCCCGCGCGGGCCGGGATCGGGAGTCTTGATGGGAGTTGTAGTTCTCTGGGACACCGCCCCTGCCGGAGGAGCCTGCAACTGCAGTTCCAGGGTGAGGTGCCCATCCTTTGAGACGTGGGTGACCATCTTAAAGGATGCACTCCCTCTCTACTTCCTCCAGGTTGTTCACAAAATAGTAGATGAATAAAACGATGGGTCAAATATTTTTTTTACCTACCCCTTCAAGGAGGGGTAGGTAAGATTGAGAAGGAACCAGTATGACAATAATAGTTGGAAATGGTCATGCTGGACTAGAACTGAGTGTTAAAGTAGGTAAAGGGAAACACATGATAAACTTCCACAATGTGCAAAAGGACGTGCGGGGGAAGGAGGAGGAGGAGGAGGAGAGGAGGAGGAGAAGAAGGAGGGGGAAGAGGAGAAGGAGGAGAAGGAACAGGAGGAGGAGGGGGAGAAGGAGAAGGAACAGGAGGAGGAGGAGGAGAAGGAACAGGAGGAGGATGAGGAGGGAGAAGAAGGAGAGAGGAGGAGGAGGGGGAGAAGGGAGGAGGAGAAGGAGGAGGAGGGAGAGAAGGAGGAGGAGAAGGAGGAGGAGGAGGAGGAGGAGGAAGAGGAGGAAGAGGACAACAGGGAACAGAAGCAAGGTTGTTGTTATAGGTGGTGGGAAGGTGCAATGGTGATGGGATTGCTGCTGGAATGTTCAATGTAACAAATCATCATAATTAAGTTTGAAAAAAAATTAATAAAATGACAAAAAAAAGCAAAAGTTGTTGCAAGTAGTAAACTGGGTAATGAGAAAAATTACTAACATGAGTAACTGCTAGTGTCAGGCTATGCTCTGAATATTTTTAATGTATTAATTAATCCTTACAGTGACCTACAAGAGGCGCCATGTTTTGGGCCTTTGTGAATAAGGAAATGATAGCTGGATTAGGGAAGTCAGAGAGAGAAGGGGCAGGATAAAGCGATAAGATCTGGATGGGGGAGATCACCTCTAGGAAGAGTTAGTTCCTCATGATTTCCAGACCAGAAAGATGGGCACAGACAAGAGGTTGGAACCAAAGCACGGAACAGTGATGGCAGAGATGCTGGGGTAGTCTGTGACAGCAAGAATCCGTTATATCACTCCTAATGGATCACTGCACTTTTCAAACCTATTAAAAATCCGACACTAAAGCATTCTTAAGGGTTACTCCTGACTCTGTGCTCAGGTGTTGGGTCTGGCTGGACTTCAGGGCTGTCCAGAGTCCCCAGCAGTATTTGGGTCCATGGGACTGTCCAGACTCCTCACTCCCTCTAATTCCCTGAGCCAAACAAGAGCCTCTTTTATATTTTTCCAAGGCACACAGTAGGGCTTTTCAAAAGCCGGTGGCAGGACTTTAAAAGATGGGAACTCTGCCCCAGTTACCTGGGGCTAGAGTGTGGATGTTGTTTTCTCTCCACTTGAGCAAATAAACACTTATTTCAGTGAGGTTTCTAGTTGTTTTTGTATAGATATAGTAAGAGGGACAGCCATTCATCCTCTGACTTTTCCTGGGGAGGTCACACTATATAATTCACACTGCATTCCTCTCACCGGATTGATGGTTCCACCCCTCAGGGTCCTTATCAATTTCTTTAGATAAACACAGAGCTCCTCCTATGACCTTGCTACATTAGCATAGGTTCAGAACAAAAGCTTGCATTTTAGTTGTCCATATCGAAGCCAGGGTGGTCTCTCTTTCTGGCTCCATCGAACTCATGGTGAGACCCTTTATGGGGGTGTGAGGACTTAGAATCAATCTACAGGCAACTGAAGTATTTATTTATTTATTTATTTATTTTTGTATTTAACATTTTATTATACCACCGTGAGATATACAATTACAACGTTGTTCACGCTTGGGGGTTTCGGTCACATAGTGTTCCAGCACCCCGCCCTCCACCAGTGCCCCTCAGCCACCACCCATGTCCCCAATTCCCTCCCCCTCCCACATCCCGCCTAAATGGAAGGTTCTTTATCTCCTCTCCTCTCCTCTCTCTCTCCTCCTTCTCCCACACATTGTGGGTTGCACTACGTACACTTAGAAGCCATCACTTGCGTTTTTGTCTGTATTTAATGCTCCTTTTTTTATCGCTTCTCTGCACTGTTTAGCAAGTTTGGATGTTAGCATTTGGTCTCCTGAGGCTCGTGCCTTGCCACGTTGGCGGAATGAGCTCGAGAGTTTCTGAAGACAGGCGTCCTTTTGTGTTTTTCTCTCTCTCAGCATTCTTCGCACAATCATGGAGGTGCTGAACCAGTCTGTTGTATTCTTCATCGATGTTGTCAGTGATGGTATCTTCCCATGTTGCTGCAATGGTGCCAAAGAGTTCCCAGTTGGTGGTCGTTCTGGGAGTTCTCTTCTTAAACTTTGCAGCCTTTTCTCTCCGTATGGGGAAGTAGAATTTTGCACGAAGGAGATGGTGGTCTGATCCTGTTTGGAATTTGGGGACGACAGCTACATCGGTCAGACAAAACCGTCGATTGAAGATGATGTGGTCAATTTCATTGTGGAACTGTCCGCCAGGAGATTCCCATGTCCAACGTTTTGCTTCAGCTTTCTGGAACTGTGAGTTCCCATGAATGGTCTTGGTGGACATGATGAACTCAGATAGTCTCTCACCCTGTTTGTTCCATTCTAGGCCATGGGTCCCGATGTGGAGTTCTTCAGCCGATCTTCTTGGTCCTATCTTGGCATTAAAATCACCGACTATGATCTTGTAGAAGGTGTGATCTTTTTATAGAACTCCTCCAATTCCATGTAGAATTTCTCAATTTCGTCTTCTTTGTATGTGGATGTTGGTGCGTAGACAATGAAGATAGAAATTGCTGGCAGTGGCCACATCTCTTCAATTGTAATCGTCCTATTCGGTTTGTAAGGCATTCAAATGAATCAATGTTTACAGCCATGTTCGTGTTGACAAGGACACCAACGCCACCGATGCCTCTTTTCGTCGCATGTTCCAAGGAACAATTCTTCTCCGGTGTCAAATACAGCATGATGCAACTGACGCCTCCTCGTCTCAGTCAGACCAATGATGTCGTACTTGATCTTTTTTGCTTGCAGCATCAGATCCTCAATATATGCTTCCGATGCCAGTGTACGTGCATTGAAAGTACAGACAGTCATTTTAGTCCTTCTTCGTTTCGCAGCCTAGGATGGCCATGAAATTTTGTCTGGCACTGCTTGTTTGCCTTTCTTGCTGCTGCCGTATTAAGGGCTCTTTCGGGGTCAGGAAAATAAACATTTCTGTTACTGGATTTGGCATATCGATAAAAGAAGACCTCAAAGACAGAAGAGCAGAAATGCTGGAAGATGCAGCAGAAGCTGGGAAAAGCATTTGCACTGCCCGCCTGTCCTTTGCCAACTATAAGACCAAGATGACTGCCCTCCGACGCCCTGATGGATTTATCACATCTTCCAGAAAGGCAATGGAGAAGATTATCCAGGACTTCTACTCAAATCTCTTTGATAGCCACATCCACCTGCCCACATACCAAATTCCACAGGATGGATATGTCATTCCCAACGTTCTCCCTTCTGAAATCCGACATGCCATCTCGTCAGTAAAGAAGGGAACAGCACCAGGCCCAGACAAAGTCAGACCCGAACACCTGAAGAATCTGCCATCGGTACTAATCAATACACTAGCTCGGCTCTTCACACGCTACCTGTCCGAATGCAAGGTGCCCTCCCAATGGAAAACCAGCAGGACAGTTCTACTGTTCAAGAAGGGAGACATTCACGACATCGGCAACTATCGCCCCATCTGCCTGTTGTCTGTCATCTACAAGCTGTTTACACGAGTCATCCTGAACAGGATTAGCAGAACACTAGATGAAGGACAACCATGCGAGCAAGCAGGCTTCCGGAAAGGATTCAGCACAATCGACCATATCCACACGGTAACCAAGCTCATTGAGGTTTGTAGGGAGTACAAGATGCCGCTCTGTCTCACGTTCATTGATTTACAGAAAGCCTTTGATTCTGTGGAGACTGAAGCAGTCATCGAAGCCCTAGCCAAACAGGGTGTTCAAACCCAATACATCAAGATCCTTCGTGAGCTGTATTACGGATTCACCACCAGGATCTCACCATTCTACAAAGAAGTGATCATTAATGTGAAAAGAGGGGTTCGACAGGGTGATACCATTTCACCAAAACTCTTCAGCGCCACCCTTGAGAACATCATGCAACAATTAGAATGGGAAGGAATGGGAGTGAAGATAGATGGTCGGCAACTACACCACCTCCGCTTCGCTGATGACATCGTTCTAATAACACCAAACATTAGCCAAGCGGCACAAATGCTGGCTGACTTTGACCGAGAATGTGGAAAGGTAGGTCTGCAGCTGAATCTAAAGAAAACTATGTTCATGAAAGAATGAACTAGTTCCAGAGGCCCCATTCACTCTCAATGGAACAAACATCTCCGAATGTAGCAGTTATGTGTACCTAGGTCGAGAAATCAACATGATGAACGACCTAAAACCTGAGCTGCGCAGGAGGAAGAGAGCGGCATGGAATGCCTTCAAAGGCATCGAAGAAATAGCTAAAAGGACAAAGAACCTCCGTCTCCGGGCACATCTCTTTGATTCCACCGTTCTCCCTGCATTAACATACACCTCAGAGGAACTGGGCCCTACGAAAGCAGGATGAGAATGCTATTCGGGTCTCCCAGAGAGGAATCGAAAGAGCTATGCTTGGAATATCACGCCTCACTCAAGTGTTAGAAGGAATCCGGAGTTCTGACCTCCGTCGCTATTCCAGAATCAGGGATGCTGTCTCGTTTGCCAAGGCATCGAAAATCAGATGGGCTGGACATGTAATGCGATTTGGAGACAACCGCTGGACTAGAGCCATTACTGACTGGATCCCAAGGGATATCAAAAGATCACGTGGCCGCCCACCTACAAGATGGTCAGACTTCCTTGTAAAGACCCTGAAGGAACGATTTGAGGCTCTTCATATTCCTGAATCAACCAGATGCCATTGGGCTACACTGGCACGTGATAGGGTCCAATGGAAATGTTACTGGCGCCTGCTCGAGCAAATCGATGAATAACGGGATTCAAGTGATCAAGTGATTTAATGCTCAGTTCTATGTTAGTATCAGAACTTTAGACATTTATTCACTCATGTTCCTTTCTCTATCTAAACCAACCCCTGACTCCCACACGCTCATGTAATTTCCACTTTTGGTAAGATCACCTAGTATATTTATGTCATGCAAATAAATGCAGTCATTCTATGTCTCTCTCTTTCCTTCTGACTAATTTCACTCAACATGATTCTTTCCATATCCATCCATTTATAGCAAAATTTCATAACTTCATTTTTTCTGACAGCTGCATAGTATTCCATTATGTAGATGTACCACAGTTTCTTTATCCAGTCCTCAGTTCTCGGGCATACTGGTTGTTTCCAGGTTTTGGCTATTGTGAACAGTGCTGCTATGAAAATAAAAGTGCGGATTGTGTTTCCGCTGTGCGTTTTTGGCTTTCCAGGGTATATTCCCAGGAGCGGTATGGCTGGGTCAAAGGGGAGCTCAATTTCTAGTCTTTGGAGGAATGTCCATATTGCTTTCCAGAAAGGTTGTACAAGTCGACATTCCCACCAACAGTGGATGAGAGTCCCCTTTTCCCCACATCCACGCCAGCACGTGTTGCTTTTACCCTTTTGGATATGGGCCATTCTCTGTGGTGTGAGGTGATATCTCATTGTTGTTTTGATTTGCATCTCTCTGATGATTAGTGATGATGAGCATTTTTTCATATGCCTTTTGGCCATTCGGATTTCTTCCTTGTCAAAGTTTCTGTTCATCTCCTCTCCCCATTTTCTAATGGGGTTGGCTGTTTTTTCTTATATAGCTGTACCAGTGCCTGATATATCCTGGATATTAACCCCTTATCAGATGGGTATTGGGTGAATATTCTTTCCCATTCTGTGGACTGTCTTTCTATCTTGGTCACTGTTTCTTTCGAGGTGCAGAAGCTCTTCAGTTTCATGTAGTCCCATATATTTATATTTTCTTCTAGTTGCTTTGTTAATGGTGTTTCACCTTTGAAGATGTCTTTAGCATTGATGTCGTGGAGGGTTTTTCCTATATTTTCTTCAACGTACTTTATGGATTCAGGTCTGACATTGAGATCTTTAACCCATTTTGATCTGATTTTTGTGCAAGGTGTTAGACACAGGTCCAAATTCATTTTTTTACATGTAGCTGTCCAGTTTTCCCAGCACCACTTGTTGAAGAGGCTTTCCTTACTCCAGTCTGGACTCTTTGCACCTTTATCAAAGATTAACTGATCATGTCTTTGAGGGTGGGTGTCAGGATACTCAACTCTATTCCATAGGTCCACCGGTCTGTTTTTATTCCAGTACCACGCTGTTTTAATTACTGCTGCTTTGTAGTACAGTTTGAGGTTGGGAAAGGTGATGCCTCCCATCTTCTTCTTCCCAAGGATTGCTTTAGCTATCCGTGGGGGCTTATTATTCCATACGAATTTCAGAAGTGTTTGGTCAATTTCTTTAAAGAATGTCATGGGAATCCTTATAGGAACCGCATTGAATCTGTACAAAGCTCTAGGGAGTATTACCATCTTAACAATGTTAATTCTCCCCATCCATGAGCAGGGAATGTGTTTCCATTTCCTCGTGTCCTCTTTTATTTCTTGAAGCAGTGTCTTGTAGTTCTCTTTGTATAGGTCCTTTACACACTTGGTTAAGCTGATTCCTAGGTATTTGATTTTCTGTGGCACAATTGTGAATGGAATCGATTTTTTTTTTTTTACTTTTTGGGTCACACCCGGCGATGCTCAGGGGTTACTCCTGGCTCTGCACTCAGGAATTACTCCTGGCGGCGCTCGGGGGACCATATGGGACGCCGGGGATCGAACCCAGGCAGGCACAAGCCGGCGGCGGCAAGGCAAACGCCCTACCCGCTGGGCTATCGCTCCGGCCCGGAATCGATTTCTTAATATCCCTTTCTTCTCTTTCGTTATTTGTGTATAGGAAAGCCACCGACTTTTGGGTATTGATTTTGTACCCTGCCACTCTACTATACCTATCTATTGTTTCTAAGAGTTTTTGGGTCAAGAGTTTAGGGTTCTCTAGGTATAATATCATGTCATCTGCAAATAATGATAGCTTGATTTCTTCCTTGCCTATCTGGGTGCCCTTAATGTCCTTTTCTTCTCTGATTGCTATGGCGAGTACCTCCAGTACTATATTGAATAAAAGAGGTGAGAGAGGGCAACCTTGTCGTGTTCCTGATCTTAAGGGGAAGGCTTTCAATTTTTCCCCATTGAGAATGATACTCGCTGTGGGCTTTTGGTAGATGGCTTTGACTATCTTGAGGAAGCTTCCTTCAATTCCCATTTTCTGGAGGGTTTTAATCATGAATGGGTGCTGGATCTTGTCAAATGCTTTTTCTGCATCTATCGATAGGACCATATGGTTTTTTATTTTTTCTCTTATTGATGTATTATGTTGATTGATTTGCGAATGTTGAACCATCCTTGCATTCCCGGGATGAATCCTACTTGGTCATGATGTATGATCTTTTGATGAGTCTTTGGATTCTGTTTGCTAGTATTTTGTTGAAGACCTTAGCATCTATGTTCATCAAGGAGATTGGTCTGTAATTTTCCTTCTTTGTATTGTCTCTCCCTGCTTTGGGTATCAGGGTGATATGCGCCTCGTAGAAGCTGTTTGGGAGTGTTTCTGTTTCTTCTATTTCCTGGAAGAGCTTGAACAGGACTGGCAGTAGGTCCTCCTTAAAGGTTTGGTAGAATTCGCCAGTGAACCCATCTGGACCTGGGCTTTTGTGTTTGGGCAGACTTTTTAATTACTGTTTCAATTTCCCCGATGGTCTGAAGTATTTATTTAAGAAATGTCTTGTGAGCCCAGGAATAACAAATTAGCCGAAGTGTCTTCCTGTATCTATAAAAAAGAGTTCCTTCCTTCCTTCCTTCCTTCCTTCCTTCCTTCC
This sequence comes from Cryptotis parvus, assembly GCA_021461705.1. NCBI lineage: Eukaryota > Metazoa > Chordata > Mammalia > Eulipotyphla > Soricidae > Cryptotis > Cryptotis parvus. The sequence continues at coordinate 67,944 of JAJIBD010026696.1, forward strand.
TTCCTTCCTTCCTTCCTTCCTTCCTTCCTTCCTTCCTTCCTTCCTTCCTTCCTTCCTTCCTTCCTTCCTTCCTTCCTTCCTTCCTTCCTTCCTTCCTTCCTTCCTTCCTTCCTTCCTTCCTTCCTTCCTTCCTTCCTTCCTTCCTTCCTTCCTTCCTTCCTTCCTTCCTTCCTTCCTTCCTTCCTTCCTTCCTTCCTTCCTTTCTCTTTCTTAACAGGCCCACAGAACTAAGGCCCACAGTCTTGTCTTCCACCTGTCTTAACAACTAGACAGCCAGACTCTGATGTGAGCTCCGCCCACCTCACAGAGCCCCTCTTCTTATGCCCGTGGCCAGGCCAGGTCTCAGCCATTCCCTCCACTCCCTGCCCAGTAACCCCTGCTTCTTGCCCCGACCATCTTCTGCCTCTTGGCTCGGGTATTCTCACAGGCAAGGGCACCCCAAGGCCCAGCTGGAGTCAGTCCCACAACAAGGCCCACCTAGTCTGTGTTGGTGGCAGGTAATCTGGCTGTCTGGTTATTAATACAACCAGAATTATGAGTCTGGGAGTGCTGGGGAGAGTCTGGGGTTGCTGGGGAGAGTCTGGGGTGCTGGGGAGAGTCTGGAGGTGCTGGGGAGTGTCTGGGGGTGCTGAGGAGAGTCTGGGGATGCTGGGGAGAGTCTGGGGGTGCTGGGGAGGGTCTGGAATGCTGGGGAGAGTCTGGAGTGCTGGGGGGAGAGTCTGGGGGTGCTGGGGAGAGTCTGGGGGTGCTGGGGAGAGTCTGGGGATGCTGGGGAGAGTCTGGGGGTGCTGGGGAGAGTCTGGGGGTGCTGGGGAGTGTCTTGGGGTTCTGGGGGAGGGTCTGGGGGTGCTGGGGAGAGTCTGGGGGTGCTGGGGAGAGTATGGGGGTGCTGGGGAGAGTCTGGGGATGCTGGGGAGAGTCTGGGGGTGCTGGGGAGAGTTTGGGGGTGCTGGGGAGACTGTGGGGGTGCTGGGGAGAGTCTGGGGGTGCTGGGGGGAGAGTCTGGGGGTGCTGGGGAGGGTCTGGGGGTGCTGGGGAGGGTCTGGGGGTGCTGGGGAGAGTCTGGGGATGCTGGAGAGAGTCTGGAGGTGCTGGGGAGAGTCTGGGGTGCTGGGGAGAGTCTGGGGGTGCTGGGGAGAGTCTGGGGGTGCTGGGGAGGGTCTGGGGGTGCTGGGGAGGGTCTGGGGTGCTGGGGAGAGTCTGGGGTGCTGGGGAGTGTCTGGGGTGCTGGGGAGAGTCTGGGGTGCTGGGGGAGAGTCTGGGGTGCTGGGGAGAGTCTGGACTGGGAGATCACCTCCAGGAAGAGTTAGTTCCTCGTGATTTCCAGACCAGAAAGATGGGCACAGACAAGAGGTTGGAACCAAAGCACGGAACAGCAATGGCAGAGAAGCTGGGGTAGTCTGTGACAGCAAGAATCCGTTATATCACTCCTAAAGGAGTCAGACAGAAAGAGCTTAACTTGGAGAATTAATTAATTCATTGGTGGGTGGCAACCTTGACCTTGACCTTAACTGAAGAGAAGTGGGTCAAAAGACTGATATCTGTAATCAGCCATAGGTGAGGCAGAGTAAACAAGGCTCCACCTTTCAGGACTCTGGGAAGGGGAACAGACAGTGACTGCCGTGGGAATTGAGGTCAATTGAGATGATTTTTAGCAGATGTCTTGGCACTTCACTTTTGCAACCTAATAAAAATCAGAAACTAAAGCATACCCAGTCACTCACTTAAATGACTAATTTAAGTCATTTAAATTTTTCTAAAAGGTCTTAAATTGAAAAAAATTTTAATTTGTGGGGCTGGTAGGGCATTTGCCTTGAACATGGCGGACCCGGTTTGATCCCCTGGCACCCTGTTGGTCCTCTAAGCACCACCGGAAGTAATCCCTGAGCACAGAGCCAGGAGTAAGTCCTGAGCACCTCCAGGTATGTCCCAAAACAACAAACAACAACCAAAATAAAATACACAAACAACAAAAAAGCCAAAATCTGTCATCCCCTGAGCACTCAATTTCAGTAACTCACTCACATTCTTCTTTTTCTCTTTTCATTAGACAGAAACACACACTCACAACAACCATACACAACCATTACGATGACATCCTGCATGCAGATTCACACAGAAAGAACTCTGAGCGGGGCTGTGTCCGAGTAGGGTGAACCAACTATGCTACCACAACCACTGGAAAAATCAGTCTACATCGAGCTTTTAAGAAGGGCTCAGTTGCATGTGAATTTAGTCAGGTAGTTTTTAAAAAAGTTACTTTAGGCCGAACACTTAGGAGAGAATGATGAGATTCTAAAAAGTTGAAATAAATGACTTTTATTTTCTGTCCGCTGGGGAGACAGTCACCCGGCGGAGGCAAGGAAGCCAGGGAAGCCTGGTGACGCGAGCTTCTTCTCCAGCTGCGGGCGGCCCCTTTCTCGGATCTCAAACTTTGTGGAAAGTGCAGGCCTCCAGGAGTTCTGGGGGCAAAGCAGAGAGACAGGAAGGTCAAAATCAACTATATTTTAGTTCCTATTTAGTGAATGAACAGTCCATCCTTCTACTGATGCCCCGCCCTTTTCATACATGGACCCAGAGAGTCTTAGCTGCCTTCTCAGCCCCCTGCAGAGCCTCTGAGCGTCTCAGAGCAGTGCCACACACCAGGGATGGAAACATGGCCTTTCTGCCTTCTCTCATCCCCGCCTGTGCCGCACACGCTGTCTAGCCTCAGTTCATGAGGCGAGGAGCAGCCAGGGAGCCCTGGCTAAGGCAAGTGACGTCTGAACATAGCAAGCAGCACCGAGCACCTGGAATGGAGCCGTTTCTCCTCTAGAATGTAGGGTGGGAGCAGAGAACAGCAAAGCTAGACTTTCTCCCCTCATAAAAGCTATATAGATTAAGTCGCTGTAACAACAGTGGCGAGGGCAAACTTGTTCCTTACGTCAGAATGACAAGGAAAAGCTGTTGAAATGCATAAGCGCTGCCCGGGAAACAATATTTTAAGAATCCTGACTCACGTCCATGCACACAGAAGTGAAAGATTAGCCACCCCGCACCTACATGTTATTGCCCGTATCTTCCACTAATTCCAGTGATGAAATGATAGACGTCACAATTATAGAGCAGCATAAATGTGACTTCCCCCTCGTCAGAACTCCACCCAGCAGACCAGCCTATCACAGCCTGGTTCATCAATAAATGCTGGATTTAGAGATGACTACAAGAGTATGCTACCTGCACGGCAGAGCCTGGCAAGCTACCCGTCGTATTTGATATGCCAGATACCAGTAACAATTATAGACCTCATTCCCATGACCTGATGGAATGGTTTGAGGCTCTTTATGTTCCTGGAGCAAGCAGGTGCCCTTGGGCTCTACTTGCATGAGACAGGTCATATGGAGATGTTACTGGGGCCCGCTCGAGCAAATCGATGATGAACGGGAAGACAGTGATACAGTGATAAATGTGATTGTGCGGAAACACTTTGTTCGGTAGGAATAAGGTAGGTGTCTCCATGGTGGGCAGTTCATCGCCTCAGTGCCCTGAGCCCATGAGGCCCCTTTGCCGTCTCCCCAGGCAAGCAGACATTCACAGACCCTCAGGCTCCGCTGCTCCTCAGCCCGACATCTCATCCATGTGGTCATCTCCCCACAGCCCCCTCTTCCTGGGGTCCCCACCATCTGGAACCCCGCCTGTGCTGGGGTTTCCTCTTCCTTCTACTTACGGGAGGTGGAGCAATGATTCAGGTTACCGGTAGCCTCAACAAATTCATTTCCTAAGTAGGTTTCATACGTTGCTGTATCTGGAAGTTTTGCCAAACATAACGTGTCGTCCCTGAACAAAAGGTCCTTGGTTTCTGAGTGAAACATACAAAACTTGCCGGAGCAGTCAGAGCTTCTTCCGAACTCAGCCTGCCAAAAGGAGAGAAATGCTGTGAGGAGCCGAGGACAGGGCCGTGGGTGCAAGTGGTTGGGCTGAAGGAGGCTGAAGCCGGGGACTCGCTGAGGACTAAAGAGAAGCTGCGGGGGTGACCTGAGGGTCTTCCCACATCCGTAACCTCGCACTCAACATCTCCTTTGCATTCATTCTTTCAGGAGACTCCAGAATCCTCAACAGAGTCCACCCTGTTTCCCCCTTCTCTGAAAAGTCTTCCCTCTGCTCTGACTTCCCTACTTAGGATCACCTTCCTTGGGGGCTGCTAGCAGGAAATAAGGAAAGAAAGTCCCTTCCGCTTGTTGCTGTGAGGGGCGATAGGAATTCTGAGCTCCCCAATGAAGGGTGGTTCATTGGGGAGCTCAGATGAACCACCTGAGCTCATCTGAGGTGATGAGGCCCCTTGCCATCTGACGTTCACAGACCCTCAGGCTCCGCTACTCCTCACCTTAGGAGAGGGCCACACCCAGCAATGCTCAGGAGATACTCCTGGCTCTGCACTCAAGAATTATTCCTGGCAATGCTCTTGGAACCATATGGGATGCCAGAAATCAAACCCGGGTTGGCCGCTTGCAAAGCAAATGCCCTCCCGCTGACTATCACTCCGACCCCAAGTTGGGAAATAGAGCCAGAGTCCTTCAGTTTCAAAACTAATTGCAACGGAGAAAAAGGGGTAGCACTGAGCAGAATCCAGGCCATGAGGAAGACAGGGCTGGGACTGAGGGCACGTGTACAAGATGGGGTCCAAGAGTCAAGCCTGCGAGATGCTGTTCCCAGCTGCACCCTCCCAAACCTAGTTTCCAGCAGGAGAAGGTTGTGTAGTGTCCAGGCTGCCAGGCCACTGTGATCCAGCCCAACTAACCCAGTCCACCCAGAGGAAGCAGCAGGGGCCTGACTATTCCATACCTGCTGGTCAAGTAGCATCTGGCGAACACAAGCTGCCTTATCCTTCCGTGTAACCACAGCGTGATTTGGGCCTCGGGCCAGGTGGCAGCTCTCAGCCTCGGTCACAGGCTTCGTGGAGCCATCGGTGCACAGCAGCCGGAAGTCTTCCTGCTTCAGATTCTTAGCCCAGGCATCAGCGTTCTTTCCTGGGGTCAGAGAAGATGGGTCAGGCTCACTGACGTCTCTAGTCAAGGCCCTTCTCCCCAGGGGTATGTGACCAACCCACTGGAGTATGGAGGAGCCAGGAGGCCAGCATAGTATGCTGGTATCCCAGTGAAATGGAAGGAAAGAGACGCCCACCTCCCCACAAGCTCTCACCGAAATCCCAAAGCAGGAACGTTGCCTAACAACCCGCCTCCACCTACATCCCGGGATAGCGCTCATAAAGGTCTATGTTCTACTGATTCCACCAGGACTTCTGGCTCTACTATAGGAAGAAGTCGCAGCTTCTAAGCAGATTGATTATCTCAGTGCTCTCCTGTGCTGGGACCCACAAGCAGAACTTTCCTGGGGCCCTTCTGGGTGTTGTGTCAACCGTGTCTTCATTTTAAAGAGAGGTCACACCCTCAGTGCTCAAGGGTCCACCAAGTCCACACTTTGGCTGGGGGCATGGCAGGAGGGGGCGCCAGTGCCACAGAGCAAGCTGAAGGCCTCAGAGTGCTGGTAATGCTAAGTGCCGGCCATATTCTCATCCCTATACTAGGTTTTAGGCCTGACTTGCCCCTACTGGATTATGTGCTCAGTTCTCTGCGTAGGGCCCATTTTCTTTTCCCAAACTCTTGCTTCATTCCTATATTTTCTCCAAAAACATTTTTCCAATCATCCTCCTGAAACAATTCTCAGTGTTTTTCCAGTTTTCACAACCCCTCCCTTCTGCCATAAAAGCAAGAATACAATCTTTTATTAGTTTTCATTTAATAATTTAGTGGACTCAACAACTAATACATGAATTTGCTATGATACATTTTATATATAATGTAAAAATATTCTTTTTCTACACTTCCCAAAGGGTTGCTGTTATTTTTAATAGGAAACTCCAAAAAAGCACACATGTGTTTTAATAGGAAACTCCAAAAAAGCACACATGTGTTTTAATAGGAAACTCCAAAAAGCACACATGTGTTTTAATAGAAAACTCCAAAAAGCACACATGTGTTTTGCCATGTCCCTTCAGTCTAGACTCTTCTGTGTGATATTTCAGACTCAACATACATGTTTTTCCTGCCCCCGTAAGAATGTCAGCTGTTTTCTCAAGGGAAAATATTTTCGCTTGGTTTAGTCTAGTGGAAACTGGTTCTGGAAGCCGGGGTCTTGGTGCTCTCTTACTGCTGTGTCACTGTTTCTAGTTGTCTCAGTGAGCAGGTCCAGGAATCGAAGGAATAGCTTAAAAGACCTACTGGGGATGACTCAAAATCTGAATATGAATTGTGGATGTAATGAGTACTAAGCCCACAATACTATAAATGTCCTGAAGTTTCTTCCGAGACCACTGGGGACCTCACAGGCTTCAATTGAGGCATGTGGACCCACGCTAACACATCTCCCTACACTGCACAGTCAGAACACGGAGAAAACTTCCTGACTGAGCACACAGCACTTCTATCAAGGCATCCTGAACACAGCAAACCCAGGACCCTATAGAGAACAGGGAAGCCTGTGTACGCACCCCCAGTGTTCTGTAAAACAGTCTGGTCTTTGACAAAGGCCACGTCTCCTCTCTCAACCAGACACCTGCAGAACACCAGAGAAGGGGACAGAGAGAGGGCGTGAGAGAGACGCACCTGCCATTCAGGATGACTATCTTCTAGGTCCAGGCCTTGCCGAGTGAATCAGCAATTAGGACTTCCCCGTTATCCTTATTCCACTAGCATCACGGAGCTTACATATTTAAGTCATAAACAAAAAGAAAGCTAACCCCTTATCTTCTGTGTAGTTGCACACTCTAATTGCCACACACTAGACCCTCATCAGAGCTACGACAATTCGTAGCATCTATCCAGATATTAGTCATTTTCAGCAAGGCAATTCCTTACTTACACCCTACTTTGTGGAACTGGAAACTAGTGAACTGGGAATTGTGTTCATTATAAGCACTGCAAGTGGTTCTAAGTTATAAATTAGATCATCTTAATTTTCCTTAATGATTGAAAAGTTTATTTATCATCATCACTTTTCAGCTGATAGGTGCATGAACTACTCTAACACAGGTCTGAGTCAGAAAGGATAGTTAAAAGTAATAAGGCCAAGAGATGCACAGGAGTCTGTAAAAACGATAAGCACCCCATAAAGTAGAAGTGTAGGAATCACCTGCCTTCCTTTTTGTGTTTCCAGGTAAGCATGGTTACAGGCTCCCCCAGACATGCATAAAACATGGTCCAGACTCCTGAATCCTATAGTCAAGTTTTTCCTTACTTAGTACTAGCAACATTTTTGGTCTCCTTCATTGTGCGATGCTGTGTTACTCACACAGGTCTACAAATGAGGTGTTAGTAGCTCACCTTGCTTTATTTTATAATGTAAAATATAAATTTTACATTATAAAATAATGACTTTTTTACATTATAAAATCGAGGATGGGAGGTGTATCATCTCCTATGAGAACTTCTAATCAGCCAGTCCTGACTGCCAGTCACTGCGATGTCTGGGCAAAGTGTCCCGGAAAGGCTGGACCCTCTCCCAACAGAACTCCCTGTGTTTTCTTTTTCTTTTTTTTTTTTTTTTTTTCTACAATTAAAAGTTCATATTTGGTTTTGGTCATACAGTGTAGCAGCACCCACCTCCCCACCAGTGCCCATCTCCCCACCACCAACGCTCCCGGTTCCCTCCCCCCCTCCCCCCCAGCCCTCCTCCATGGCAGGTTCTTTATTTCTTTCCATTCTCTATCTTTCTCTTTTCCTTCCTCCTCCAGACTAGGATTACAGAACATACATTAAAGGGTTCTCCCTGTGTTTTCTAAGCTGCTTCCCTGACAGATGCAGGTCTGTGGGGCGAGGCTACCTCTGCAACCAGAACCCAGTCAGGACAAGGTTGTTATTCACTATTCCTCCCGAGGTCAAACAACAAAACTCGCCTGAAAGCCCCAGTGTAGCCATAGTATCTCTCATGGTTGTTGGGAACACACTCCTTTCCTGGAACACTTTCGGGCCGATACACAGATCACAGAGAGTGGAATTTCGCCTGTATCCAGGGGCACAGCCTTGACGGAAAAATTCATCTGTGAGGAAGAACAAGAGGAAATTAGCTCTTGCTGAGTCCATCTGGGTTACCTTCGCCTGACACAGAACAGGTGTGTCTGGCCCAAGAGGAAGACTGGGTTCATGGAAAAAGAAAATGAATTAGAGGATGGGGGCGAAAGACCGTGAGCACACAAGTCGGGTGAGGGAGTCCACGGTGCCCCTGCCAGTGGCGTCAGTGGCGTCCCAAGAGGCACTCACCAAATTTACAGTGGTTGATCCTGCTGTAGAGCCGACCCATGGGGATGTTCCAGCCAGCAGTTCTATCTACTCCAGTATGGCAAGACTTCTTGCCTTCCAGAGAGTTCCAGGTAATGCTAGCATCTGATGCTTTGACCACGGCCACAGCAAGATACCCTGTGAGGAAAGCACCATAGGAGGAGATATCAACACTGCTGGGCCCGCTCACATGTCCGTCTGCCATGAAGCCTGTCATGGCCCACGGAAACAAAGTCATTCTTCATCATTCCCTCTTCAAAAGTTACCAATAACTGACTGAAGTGAAATACAAGTAATTTTGTCAGGCTATTCAGATCTGAATAAAAGTAGAGAGGCTGGCTTGCCCATCAAGCCTGAGAGCCCTCTTGGACATATATCTTGCTTGTTTCTGTGTTTCTTGGCTTTCTTATATCGACCTTGGAGACACCTGTGTTCTATCTTGAACATATGTCCTCTCTTCCTCTCCTCTCATCACTAGATCACTAGATCACTAGACATCCCATTGTTCATCGATTTCCTCAAGCGGGAGCCAGTAACATTTCCATTGGACCCTATCACGTGCCAGTGTAGCCCGATGGCATCTGGTTGTTTCAGGAATACGAAGAGTCTCAAACCATTTGCTCTCCTCTCATATCTTTATAAAAACTACATTGCTTCTCAAGGGAGTGGGGGAAGGAGTAAGGAGGCTGTAGAGAGAGTACAGAGGCTGACTCTTATCTGTGCAAGGCAAATGCCCTGCCTTCTGAACTGTCTCTCTGGCCCTGAGTGAAAATATCGGTATGTGAGTCGTGGCAAGGGTAAAAGAACCACCGTAATTTTCAATCACTGCCTATCCACATTCTTTTGCACTCCAGAAGTTGATTTCTTCCATTGCCTTATCTGCCTTTGATTTGCATTGACATTTTCCATACCCTTTCCCCAAAACAACAGGAACTGATTTTAAACTCATGAAGTTGCTGTTTCCAACTCACCTTTTTCTGCTGTGTTGGTACATCCAGCTCCTTGGGTTTCTGAAGAAAAGACAATGAAGAAGTTATGAAACACTCATGTGAAAATCATGCCTTCCTCATGCTATCACTCAGAGTAAAACTAGTATCTACATATGTCCAGTTCTGGGCTGGCTGAAAAGGTCTTGTGGCAGGTAAGGCACTTGCTTTGCACACAGCGGAGCCAGGTTTAATCCCTGGCACCACATTTGGTTCACTGAGCCCCACCAGGACTGATCCGTCAGCACAGAGCCTGGTGTCTACCTAGGCACCACCTACTATGGTCCAAACACCACAATAAATATGCATCCTTACTCCCCAGGGTCCAGAGACCCTGGATTGTGCAAGCTCAGCGCAGCACACTGGCCTGGAATTTAGCCACACAAAACCGTTTCCCACACAGTCTGTCCTTTGCCTCAGAGGTCCCTAAAACTATTTGAATCCCTAGACCAGGACAATAGAAAAAGTTGTAAGTTTTGGAGGCAGGAGGACTTTAGGGAATCCCAACTGAGAAGCTGGTGGGTTCTGTTTCAGCTGGAATGTCACAGGAAGAAAGAAAGCCCCATCTCAATTCCTCTGGTGGAAAGTGTCATGGAGGAGCCAAGCCTTGCAAGGCTGGGACGAGCGAGGGACGTAGGAGATGCCCAGCATTCAGGGGCTTCGGGACAGCTGTGCCCGGAACCTGTGTTTGATTTCCCACTGCCTTTTCCCACGGCCCTGAGAGAATAAAACACAGAGAGGTGCCTCCTCCACTTACTGTAGTTCTCTGCCAGGACAGGCATCAGCCCACACTTGCCCGCGATGTACTGATAGCCTCCGTCCAAGGACATGGCGTCAGCCTCTCCTTTCTACAAAGACACCAAACATGACAGCAGATGAAAAGACACTGTCTCCTGTCCCACCTGCCTGGCCTGAAGGTCCCGGGAGACAGCAAGGACCAGTTCTGCATCCCCAGTTGCTACCCTCAGCATGGAAAAGAAACTGTATTTTATGTTTCCTTGAACATAATACATCGGATCAACTCTGGGTGCCTTACTTGGCCTTATCAGTAGCCAGCACCCCATTCGGTCCTCCTGTGCCTTTTGCAGGACACACTGTTTCAAACACACCACCTCAATATCTCTTGACACCCAGAAGTCTCAACTTTGTGACAAGATGTGTGGACTCAGGGACTCAGGAGTCCACAAGATGTGTGGACTCAGGGACTCAGAGTCCACAAGATGTGTGGACTCACTGACTATTGCCAGTGCTTGGTGTAGGTGATATTTTAGTGAACGAATAAAGCAGACTTAAGTTAACTAACATTCAGATTTCATAAGTCCTCCTGTTTGTCACCCCATCTCCTGTTGACACCCCATCTCCTGTTGACACCCCATCTCCTGTTGACACCCCATCTCCTGTATGACACCCCATCTCCTGTATGACACCCCATCTCCTGTATGACACCCATCTCCTGTTGACACCCCATCTCCTGTTGACACCCCATCTCCTGTTGACACCCCATCTCCTGTATGACACCCCATCACCTGTATGACACCCCATCTCCTGTATGAACCCCATCTCCTGTTTGACACCCCATCTCCTGTATGACACCCATCTCCTGTTTGACACCCCACCTCCTGTTTGACACCCCATCTCCTGTATGATACCCCATCTCCTGTATGACACCCCATCTCCTGTATGACACCCCATCTCCTGTATGACACCCCATCTCCTGTTTGACACCCCATCTCCTGTATGACACCCCATCTCCTGTATGACGCCCATCTCCTGTATGACACCCCATCTCCTGTATGATACCCCATCTCCTGTATGACACCCATCTCCTGTATGACACCCATCTCCTGTATGACACCCATCTCCTGTATGACACCCCATCTCCTGTATGACACCCATCTCCTGTATGACACCCCATCTCCTGTATGACACCCCATCTCCTGTATGATACCCATCTCCTGTATGACACCCCATCTCCTGTATGACACCCATCTCCTGTATGACACCCCATCTCCTGTATGACACCCCATCTCCTGTATGACACCCCATCTCCTGTATGACACCCCATCTCCTGTATGACACCCCATCTCCTGTATGACACCCATCTCCTGTATGACACCCCATCTCCTGTATGACACCCCATCTCCTGTATGACACCCATCTCCTGTATGACACCCCATCTCCTGTATGACACCCATCTCCTGTATGACACCCCATCTCCTGTATGACACCCATCTCCTGTATGACACCCATCTCCTGTATGATACCCATCTCCTGTATGACACCCCATCTCCTGTATGACACCCATCTCCTGTATGACACCCCATCTCCTGTATGACACCCCATCTCCTGTATGACACCCATCTCCTGTATGACACCCATCTCCTGTATGACACCCCATCTCCTGTATGACACCCCATCTCCTGTATGACACCCATCTCCTGTATGACACCCATCTCCTGTATGATACCCATCTCCTGTATGACACCCCATCTCCTGTATGACACCCATCTCCTGTATGACACCCCATCTCCTGTATGACACCCATCTCCTGTATGACACCCCATCTCCTGTATGACACCCATCTCCTGTATGACACCCATCTCCTGTATGAAACCCATCTCCTGTATGATACCCATCTCCTGTATGACACCCCATCTCCTGTATGACACCCCATCTCCTGTATGACACCCATCTCCTGTATGACACCCCATCTCCTGTATGACACCCATCTCCTGTATGACACCCATCTCCTGTTTCAACATCCCCAGCAGGTACTACTCCATCTGCTCTGTTATGTGCTGACCCAGAAATGAGCAAGGCCCTAAGAAGCCCTTCAAAGCAGTAAACTCGAAAGTGCTGAGGCTCCTTTAAGGCCGGACTCCCACAAGGAAGACAAAGGATCCAGGTTTCTATGTGTTCCCAGGAACAGCAAGCTGCAGTGGCAGGGCTGCTCCCTAGGGAGTGAGCGGTGACGTACCGCAATCTTGGCAATGCAGTCTTCCGTAGACTCCGTGGATTCGCACTCGATTTTCCCTCCGCTGTTTACACTCCACTCATCACACTTGGCCCTCTCATGGTGACCCACTGCACACCACTTCACCTTCTTGCATTCATTTGGGGGTCCGGACCTAGGACATGAGAACAAGAACTAGAATCAGATGAGGCGCCAGAAGCTGCCCGCAGGTGATAAGTACTAACTGTCTTCATGCAACTCCTTGGGATTTTCACGCAACCTCAACAGCCCCCACTCAAGGAGCACTCTTTAAAAAGTAAAAGCAATCATGGTCTCTTGGTTGATTTCTTATCATTTAAATGCAGTTTAAAAAATCATTTCTTCTAAGATGTCAATTCTGTCAATTCATAAGTAGTCTATCACTTCTGGTGGTTGGAATTGTTTTCCATCTTTGTTTAAAAACTACATTGACCAGTTATTCCTAGTTATTACTTTTTTTGTGGGGTGGGGGGGTCACACCCGGCGATGCTCAGGGGTTACTCCTGGCTCTGCACTGAGGAATTACTCCTTGTGGTGCTCAGGGGACCATATAAGATGCTGGAACAGAGTTCAGGTCGGCTGAGTGCAAGGCAAATGCCCTACCTGCTACGCTGTCATTCCAGCCCTAGTTATTCCTATTTATGTGTTGGCTGTTCATTATTCCCTCTGGGAGAACACAAACTCAGCCAGGAAAAGGGCCTGACTTATTCTTCACAATCCCTGTCATTGTTCAGGGCGGTGACGAGCATTGTTGGAGGCCAGTGCCGTAAACATCAGCTGAGCGCAGGGCACGTGTTGCTCTTGTGGGCTCTGCGAGAGCCTCTTCTCACAAAACCTTTCCTCAAGTTCAGGATCACTTTGCTTTGTACTCTCAGAGGACAGTGCTAATTCGTTTTCTTGCTTTTAAACGCTTTATTTTTAATCATTTGACAAAGCAGCTGTGTGTGAGTAAATGCGAGTTCCGCTACTGGCACGGAAGTGCTTTGAGAGCAGAACTGAGTATATGCCTCACCACTGGATGCCCCACACCCAGCATGGTAATGGTTAGACCGTCAGTGAGTTTATTCGAGAATGAGTGTTCAAATAAGGCCCCGGTGGCCTACACAGGACCATGAGTGACTTACGCAGAGCATCAGCTCTCTGCGCACCTGCTGACAGAACGGTGAGTCGCAAATGTGCCCCGCTGTGGTGTTCTTTTTTATCTGCCTTACTTGAGCCAGGCTAGTGGCGTCACAACGCAACAGGGAGACCCTGACTATAGTTGAAAGGCTGAGTGCTGGTATCAAATCCAAGTGACTTGAAATATAAACAAGCTTTCTACCCTTTGGTGACTCTCAGAGAAGCAGAATGCCCTGTTGCCTCCACCCAGCTCTGGGCAGCACAGACAGGGCAGAGAAAGGATCAATATGTCAGTGTTGAAAAGGTACCACGGCTGGGCCTGCCCTGCCCAGGCTCCCAGTTCCCTATGGTCACATGCTCCCCCGCAGCACTTACGCATGTCTTCCCGCACGTTCCGAGCGCTGGTGACGTACATATAGCCCAGATACAGCCACGTGTCCATCTTGGCGGGCACCCGCAGGAAGCCCTGGGTGGAGTCCTTGAACATCAGATCCTTCCCGAGAGGGGAGCTGAAGAGCTGGAATTCTCCGGACTTTCCTCTACCAAAATGTTCCTGCCCAGGGTAAAACACAACAGTGGGAGACTTACAGGGAGGAACAAAAGGAGACTGAACCGGAAGCAAAGCCACAGAAGACAGAGAAGCAGGAAACGTTCCTGCTGCCTGAGGGCAGCGAGGCCACTCTGGTCCCCTGGTGCTGACTCCACTCAAAACCTCACCCCCTGGTGCCTGCTGCCACTCCTTGTCTGTCTTCCTGCCTGGGCTGGCAGCGCTCTCAGAGCAAAATCACATCCCTCCTTTCACTGAAGTCCGGGACAGGTAGACGGCAGGGGGGGTGGGGAACAGCGGGTGAGGGGCGGGAGAAGTGGGCTCTGTCTTGACATCCCACTGCTCTGGGACAGTAGGTCTGCAACCCTGCAGCTGAGCTAAGGGACACCTGCAGAGCCACGTCCTTTTAAGGTCACAGACGGCTCTTGGGAAGTGCTGCTTCCCTTAAGCCTTGGTTAGAAGGAAGCAAGCAGAAAAGAACATTTTCGTGTATGGTCTGAAATGAAGGTCTTGCAGGCAATAAGGCAGGACGAGGCGCAGTGACCGAAAGTGTCTTGGTGGACAAGTAAAGGAAGTTCCACGTGGTTCCTGCCGTGTCCCAGGCATATGCGGACTTGTACAGTGGCACGAAAGGATGAAAGCAAAGGTTCAAATCCGAGCAGAGACCCTAGGCAGGAGGCGGGGATGGGCGCACCTGGGCGTAGTTCAGAAGCCCCCAGATCAGGTCCTCTTTGCCGCCCACGCTTCTGGCCACCACGGCGTGGAAGGGACCTGGGCCAGGTGACAGTCCTTGTATTGGTCCACTGGCTTCCGCGTGTTGTCGGGACACAGCAGCTCATACTTGTCTTTGTCGGCACTTTCTGTTAGGGGAGAAAGTCCAGATGAGCTCACTAGGGGCAGAACCACAAGTCGTAGTTCTTCTTCCCTTCCCTTAGAATTGCTCCAAACCATCAGCTGTGTGAACTGACAAGTGTGGAACCATCATTGAGAACCAGGAACCTGCAGGCAACGGCCTTGCTCAAGATCCCATAGTCTGTTATTCGCAGAAAAAAATTCTGATAGGAAAAGGACAGATAGAGAACGACTGCATTCATCTGTGGAATATAAATACATACCAGTGTTCTGCTAAGCATGGGAAATGGTAACGGCAGCCAAGAACTGAGCATTGAGTGTATGCAAAGGGACATACATGATAACTAACCCCTAAATGTATGTATGGCAAGCCACAATGTGCAAAGAAGGGAGAGAGAGAGAGAGAGAGAGAGAGAGAGAGAGAGAGAGAGAAGAGGCAAGTGCCTGCCACAGAGGCAGGCTAGGGGAGGGGGAGGGAATTGGGGACATTGGTGGAGGGAAATGGACACTGGTGGAGGGATGGGTGCTAGAACACTGTGTGACTGAAACCCAACCATGAACAGCTTTGTAGTTGTATATCTCATGGTGGTATAATAAAATTATAAACAAATTTAAAAAATATTCTGATGTGCGCGGGGTGACTGACCCATCCCCAGTTACCCTCATCTCAGCAGGTCAACTGCAGACCACAGCTGGCCGGGCCTGCCCCATCCATTGTTATGGTGACAGTGACAAGGAGACAGAACCACAGTGTTCCCCCAGAGATGGGCTGAGAGAAAGCGGCCCCAGAGGGCAGGCAGAGCCCCGCCATGGACACAAACTGCACGAGGAGAAACACAAGCCCCATCCTTGGGCTCATGCCTGGCCACAGGACAGGATAAAGGGTCGGGAAGAGAAGGAAGCCCCGCAGCTGGGAGGGGACCTGCCAACCCCTCTCCCGCCACTCACCAAGTGCTGTCAAGTGCTTGACAAAGGCCACTTCCCCAGCATCATCAGCCAGACACCTGTGGGCAAGAAATCCAGAAGGTTCCTACAGGGCAAACCCTTCTCCTGACCTTCAGGATGGGCTCACACTACCCTACACTGCTCAGGGCAGAGCCTGTGGGTGGCCCCTGTACGCTGTCGCCACGGGTGTGAACTGAGATGTGGAGAGTGGGTGGGCTAGCTCAGAGGAGCCGGAGGGTCCTCAGTCTTGTGTCCCGAAGCAGTCCAAAGGCACTAAAGACATTTTCACAGAGTTTTCAAACTCTTTTCTGAGGAAAAGAAAACAGGGTCACAGTGTTTCCTGAGCTTGGGGACGTGCCATTGGCTGGGGAGAGAACTTAAGGCTGGAGCTGAGGAAAAAGTGGGACTGGTCAGTGAGGCACACACGCTGTGTGCTGGGCGGCAGCAGTGAGAGAACCAGCCCAGAGCCTACAGCTGGCACAGACGGTCAGTCCCTAAAGGTTGGCCTGGACACTAGTGTGCTGGACCTTTGGGCTCTGTGCATTGCAAGGAGAGGACACAGTGGCCACATCTGAGGGTTCTACGGAGAGAGAAAAGGTGCCGGGGAGGAGCCCCTGGATGTGATGTCACACAAGGGAACGAGCTGGTCTGAGGGTCCCCGATGAGACCATCTGTCTGGGCTCTGCCTGGGGCCCGAGGGGTCTTCCACTCTGAGCCCACCGAGCACCCTGGGGCCCGAGGGAGCAGCAGACCAGCTCACTCACTTGAGGGCGCCCGGAGTAGCCGTAGTAGGGTTCGTGGGAGGAGCAGGCACACTTGTCGGCCCCAGTTCCCGCACACAGTTGACACAGCTTGGGGAAGGTCTTCCCGTCGGCACAGGGACGCAGCTGCCCCCGAAGAAACTGGCCACGGCTGCTCGACACAGAGACAGAGACCACAGGGGCCTGATTAGCCAGCATGGCCGCAGGACGCTCACCGGCCCAGGCTCAGGCGGGAACAGAGCGCCCCAACCCACATGTATTCATTCGCTCACCAATCAGGGTTTTCCCCAAAGGAGTCACCCCCCTCATGCTCTTGCGACTCCCAAAGAATCTTGCTGCCACCCACCATGTCTCTGCCTCCCTCCCTCCCTCGTCAGGCTGGAAGCTCAGAGGGAAGAGGGCCTGCCTGGGGAAACTTGGGCCACGGCCACGGCCACGGCACCAGGGACAGCGCCAGCAGAGTGAGACACTCTGGGTGGGCTGGAAAGAAGCCCCTGGGAACGGTGTCACTAGGCCCGGCCACGGCCTCCTGACGGAGGCCCTCTGTGGGCTCCCATTTCCCGCCACAGCTCCTGACGGAGGCCCTCTGTGGGCTCCCATTTCCCGGCCACGGCTCCTGATGGAGGCCCACTGTGGGCTCCCATTTCCCGGCCACAGCTCCTGATGGAGGCCCTCTCCTGGGCTCCCATTTCCCGGCCACGGCTCCTGATGGAGGCCCTCTGTGGGCTCCCATTTCCCGGCCACGGCTCCTGATGGAGGACCTCTCCTGGGCTCCCATTTCCCAGCCACAGATCCTGATGGAGGCCCTCTGTGGGCTCCCATTTCCCGGCCACAGCTCCTGATAGAGGACCTCTCCCAGGCTCCCTGTTTCTCAGGATGGCCGATGGTCTTTGGTGGGCTGCTGGAAAGCGAAGCCTTGGCCCACACCCCCTCAGAGTGGCTGGAGTCTCACACTTGCCACTTTGATGCTGATTCACCTTCCCTCCACCTCCAAGTCCTCATGTCCCATTCGTGGCTGAACGGCCCCCGCTGGTCCTATGTTGAGGGGACACCAGCAGGGCGCACCACCTCCTCCTGCTCACTCACCTTTCTGCAGAGAGTCGTGCGGCTGCGGCAGCTGCCAATAGAGCAGACCGACGGGGAATGTTCCAGCCAGCGGACCGCCCAGGCCCGTGTGGCAGGACTTCTTGCCTTGGAGCTCATTAAACTGGAAGTTGCTGGTCTTCTTCACCACGGCCACAGCGTAATAGTGGGTCTGCTTATCTACAGAGAGACAGCGGGGACTAGAGTCGCTCAGCCAGGGAAACAGGGCTCATTCTTCTGAAGGCGAGAAGGGCCTGTGCATTGGTGACCTGGAGGCTTTCCTCTTCTCTGGCCCATACCTCCCAACAGAAACCTGACAGGAAACTGGAGATGTGGGAACAGATGCCAAATTCCACTCTCACTCTCTCTCTCTCTCTCTCTCTCTCTCTCTCTCTCTCTCTCTCTCTCTCTCTCCTCCTCTCCTCTCTCTCTCTAAGCATGTGCCGTCCACTGACAGAGGTGTGGGGCAGTGAGGTCACTCCCAAGACAGCTGCAAAGTTGTCTTGAGCACGCCAGAGTAAATGCTACAGAGTGCTGGCTTGCCCGGGTGGCACCTATGGCGTTTCGTGGGTTCCTATCCACAGCTCTGCTCTCAGGGGCACATCCTGAGGACCCATCCCTTCAGGAAGCCCATCCCTGAGGGCCCATTCTCTGACCCCAGGGCTCAGTGAGGGCTGTACCAGTTCTTCGCAGCTCAAGGCTCCTAGAGCCTGAGGGTGACTCTTGGGGGAGGAGTCTCTCCTTCTCCACGCTCTCCCAGTGGTGGGGCCTCATCAGTATCCCAACTCCGCCAATTTAACAAGACTCAGCATCTACCAGGTCAGAACAAGGCCCACAAACATGCTCCCGGGTGCCCGGGAGAACTGACCCTCTTTGGAGCCGTAGTACTCTGCCACCACAGGCTTCAGGCTGTTGGGTGCCAGGCCAGCATCGAACACATGCCCTGCATCCAGTGTCACTGCATCGGCCTCACCCGCCTGAAAGAGAGCAGACCAGACCTCAGGGAGGCCCTCTCTTCCATAGAGGGTCCACCCAAACCCGAGCATGTGTGGGGACAGACGGGCTTTTTGGATCTAGGGTCACAAGAACCTTCACTGTAGTCAGACAGGCCAGCAGACCCAGGTGACGGAAGGATCCACCTCCCCTGGTGAGGGAATATCCCGTCTTCCTCTTGCGTGTGAAAGGAACAGCGTTTTTGCCCTCCTTCCCAGCTCTGCTGAGATTGTCAGCCTCGTCCCAGCAGCCAGAGCACAGCAACCGTCAGGGAGTCTTGCTGGTCCTGCTCCCCACCACTGCTCATTTCCAGCCAAGTTCTCGCGTCTTTATCTTGGGCCCTCTTCTAAGGTCTTTCTCAGGTGCCTGAACAGAGCCCTCCTTAACTGGGGGTAGGGGGAGCCTGGACAGCCTCATTATCTCATCTCTTTGCTGTCCACTCAGTTCTTTCCCTTCCTGTCCTGGTTCTGAGGGGCCTTTCTTCAAGGACCGGCCCTTCCTCTGGGTCTGACTTATCCTAAGTGTCAAACTTTGATTAGTACTTCCTTCACAGTTCATTGTTTGCTTAATCAACTACTCAGACAAGTCAGAGCTCTCACCCTGTCCAACTCAGTTCTATTTTACACTTTAAGAAGGGGATAGCACAGAACGTAAGGCCCTGGCCTTGGCATGCGGCCAATCCTACCCAATCCCTAGCACTGCATATGGTCCCCTGAGCATTGCCAAGGGCACACCTGAGTACAAAATCAGGGACAGACCCTGAGCACTGCTGGGTATGACCCCCAGGTCCCTCCAGATCCCTAAAGGGAGCCACAGAAGTTGAAGTCACTCCCTCAGATATCCAGTCACTCATACATGTTTCTTACTGCTTTTAACTTTTTGTTCCTGCTCATTCACATCATTAAACTTGCAATATTTATTTGAAATGTTATATGTGCCTCACCCCAAGTCTAGAAGTTATTTACTCCTAAAATGAGAAGCACCATATTTTCTGCACTCTTTATATTTTTCTTGAAATATTTTTTGATCAAAATGACTTTTCTAGGGGCCGGAGCGATAGTCCAGCTGGTAGGGCATTTGCCTTGCACGCAACCAGCCTGTGCTGGCCCAGGTTCGATCCCCGGCATCCCATATGGTCCCCCCAGCACCGCCAGGAGTAATTCCTGAGTGCAGAGTCGGGAGTAACCCCTGAGCATTGCCGGGTGTGACCCAAAAAGCAAAAAAAAAAAAAAGACTTTTCTAGAACTCCTCACCAGTTTACTATAGCTCTTACTGATTAAATTAAAAGGCAAAATAATTAAGATCTGTCTTGTAAAAGGTAATAAGACAATCAGGCTTCCTAAATGAAATTAAAACAGAATCTTATGTATCGGTTTGGCTGAAATTTTTATCAGCTATGGCTTTTTTATTTTATTATAATAAAGTATACAACATAAAGCTTATAATTTAACTACATAAAAATTCCCATTTAGACTCTCACCCATTGTTGGTGGAAATGTCGACTGGTACAGCCTTTTTTGGAAAACACTATGGACATTCCTCCAAAACCTAGAAATTGAGCTCCCATTTGACCCTGCCAATCACTCCTGGGAATATACCCTGGGAAGCCAAAATCACACAGCAGAAACACCATGTATACCTTTTATGTTCATAGCAGCACTATTCATAATAGCCAGAATCTGGAAAGAACCAGAGTGACGGAGAACAGACAACTGGATAAAGAAACTTTGGTACATCTATACATCTATAAAATGGAATACTATGCAGCTGTTAGGAAAAAATGAAGTTATGAAATTTGCCTATAAATGGATGGACATAGAGAGGATCATGCTGAGTGAAACTAGCCAAAAGGAAAAGGACAGATATAGAATGACTGCATTTATTTGTGGGTATTATATATATAAAATAGTAATTATGTATATATATAATATATAATATATATATGTAGTATGATACCAATATCCAAGGCCAGGCAAAACATGGATTAGGAGGTCTTGTCAATACGTGGAATCAACCGCAAGTGTGTGGGAATCAGAGGTTAGGTAAGACAGAGAAGGAAACAATGTACTAATAAGTTTTGGAAATGATAATACCAGCCTCGATCTGAGCATTGAATAGAAGCAAATGGATATACATGTATGTACTGCAAGCCACAATGTGTAAGAGAAGGAAAAGAGAGAGACAGAGAGAAGAGAGAGAGAGAGAGAGAGAAGAGGTAAAAAGCCTACCATAGAGGCAGGCTAGGTGAGTGGGGAGGGAATCGGGGTCATTGGTGGGGAAATGAGCACTGGTGGAGGGATGGATGCTGGAACACTGTATGCTACTGAACATCTTTGTAATTGTATTTCTCACGGTGTTTTTTTTTTTTTTTTATTTTATTTTATGTGTACACCTGGCAGTGCTCAGGGCCATGCTGGCTCTGTGCTCCAGGGTGCACAGATGGTCTGAGAAACATATGCAGTGCTGGGATTCAAACCATTGTTACAGCCATGTCTACTTTCACAGCAAACGCCTTAACCACTGTACTATCTTTCCAGCTCTGTTGTGTGTGTGTGTGTGGGGGGAGTTGTGTTATACCCAACAGTGCTCAGGGCTTACTTCTCCTTCTGCGCTCAGGGATCACTCCTGGCAGTGCTCAGGGGACCATATGGGAGCCGAGGATTGAAGTTGGGTTGGCAGCATGTAGAGGAAGCTCCCCATCCACTGAACTATTGCTCCAGTCCCAAGCACTCAGAACTTTAATAGTACAAATAGTGCTATTGAATATTGCCAGTACCACAAAATATCTTTGTACAAAGATACTTACCAATAGCACTATTTGTACTGGAGAAAGAACCTTTTATTTCACAGCTAGACACCAGCTACGAGACTGTCTTTGTGGCTTTCTTTTGTATCACAGAAGGAAGATGAAACTCCTAGAGGTTCTCCCTACCTGCCAAAAACACTGGAGTAGAAAATGAAATAAGCAAATAAACAATGGCAATAGCCAGAGCAGGCTTTTAAGGACTAAGCTTTAGCAAAGCCTCAAGGAACCAAGAACCAAGGGATTCGCTGGGGCAGCTCAGGAGACTCTGAAGCGGCAGGGAAGGTTAAATCAAGTGTGGACAGCACACCAGAAGGTGGGCCACACTGTGTGAGCAGCGCATGAACAAGCTTGGGCCCTTGCGGTCTGTGGAGGTTAGAACTGACAGATGCTTTTGGGGAAGAGCTTCACATGGGCAGGCCCAGGGTTCCATGCAGGCGATGATCGCACAGCTCAGCACAGAAAAGAACGTTAGCAGGAATCAAAGGGGGAGTGGGGAATTAAACTGGTACCAGGAGCAAAAAATATAACTCATAGCTCTTGAAATAAAGACGTGGATGAATGGGCAAAAGGTGGATGAGACCTGGTTAAGCTGAGAACCAGTGGACTAATGCTGTTTTGAGATTTTTTTTTCCTGCCAAAGGAAGTGTGGAGATGGAATCCATGAAGGAGATTCAGGGCCGGAGAGAGAGTCCAGCTGGCAGGGTGTGTCCTTGCATGTGGCTGACCCAAGGATCTATCCTGGGCACTATATGGTCCCCTGAGCTTGGCCATGAATGATCTGAGCACAGAGCTGGAATAAACCCTGAGCATCACTGGGTGTGGCCCCAAAGAAAACCAAAACCAAAGTAGCTGGAGGACTAGATTCAACTAGACCTAATGAATTATCTTAGAGTTCCAGAGTTTTGTGTTTAATAGAGAAATGAAGAAAAGATATTTAAAGAGAAAGTGACTAAAAATGTTCCTAACTGATGAAAACCATGACACAACAGGTCTAATGTACCCTCAGCAAGCTAAGTACCAGAATCCCCACAATTCTAAATGTCACTGTGAAGTACGAAATACTGTAGATTAATACTCGAGCCCTGATGAGAATAACAAATAACTGAAAACAATCCAAGCAAAACAGATCCAGAAGTAAAATAACAAACCGTGCTGTACTAACACTGAATTATTGTAGATCTGTGAAATGAATTAACAATAGCTTTATTCAACAACCCAGCTGACTCTTACTAGTATATTATCAAGGATCCCATGGCAAGTCTGGGAGGATAACAAGCTATGTTTATGATATTTAGTAACAAAAGCGAGTAATCATTCATGTATTTTTTATATGCCTAAAAATAAAAAGAAAAAACAAGAAAGTCTTATAATTTTGTCTGGGTTAGAAAACACAGGGGCGGGCCGAAGCGATAGCCCAGCGGGTAGGGCGTTTGCCTTGCACGCCGCCGGCCTATGCCGGCCCGGGTTCGATCCCGGCATCCCATATGGTCCCCCGAGCACTGCCAGGAGTAATTCCTGAGTGCAAAGCCAGGAGTAACCCCTGAGCGCCGCGGGTGACCCAAAAAAGCAAAAAAAAAAAAAAAAAAGAAAACACAGGGGTAATTTTACATAGGCCGAGAGGGCTAGACTATCCCAAATGGGGCCTTTCCATACAAGCAAATGCTGCCCCACCGTTGCCCTAGCTGTGAGCTGTGAACCAAAACCAGGTTTTGTGAACCAGTGGTAGGTGAGTGTATGCTATTATTTTATAGCATTAACATATTTAAAGATAAAGGGGCATGTGGACCAAAGCTGAAAGTATCCAAAGAGTTATAACAAAGCCATGATATAGTCCAATCACACACACACACACACACACACACACACACACACACACATACACACACCCTAAATCAGTCACCAAATCACAGAGTCCTTGAGTGGATTGTGCCATGCTAACCGAGCCCACCCCCCATATCTCTCCTCCCACTCTCCTATCTGCTCTGCTGCTAACTGGCTTCCCTCCAGCAACTCAAACCCAACACTCCCCTCTGTCAGGCCCTGTGCATTCTCTGTCCTCCGCTGCCCGGCCTACTCTCCCCAGTGTTCTAAGACCATTCATACTCCTCCTGGGTAGGTCTAATCAGCTTCGTTACTGTCCTCCCTGAGACACCACCACCCCTAGCCCACAGCCCGTCTCCCTCACAGCTCTTGTGATTCTTCCCCTTCGTGTACATCAACACAATTTGCAATCACAGGTTTGCATATTTGCAGTCATAGGCATGTTTGCATGTTTCTCTTCTCCGTGACTAAACTAAGTTCTTCAGGAGTCAGGGCCACGTGTGTCCAGATTCACCGCTACAGCCCCAGTGCTCAGCACAGGCTCTGACACAGCAAAGGAACAGGGACAAGGTGAGAATGCATGGGCGGGGTTAGAGAACCCAGAAGAAAAGAAGACGCCATCCTCTCCCCGCAGAGCTTCCCTCCACCACTCACAGGTACCAGGCTCTGCTCAACAGCGTCATGTGGCCATTTTGGTTGCAAACTGACCTTTCTCTCCTCCAGATCGACATTCTTGGCTTTCTCTCTCGATTTTACAGATCAAAGTGCTTTCAGGCTACCTTGGAATTTTCCCGTTGGAGATGGCTGCTTCTTTCTGAGTTTTGGAAGCGATTCTCTTATCTGGGGGTCTGACTACCTTCCCAGCAGCCTCCCTGTCTGTGGGGTGAGAGCTGTCCCACAGTGGCGGAGGAGGGGAAGGGGCTGTTCTTCTGCCTCCCTTGATGCACCAGCCACTTACCGCAATGTCCCTGATGCACTCTTGGGGAGAGGTTCGCCCCACACAGGCCAGGAGGGGACCATCCGCGGGAAGGGCCTTTTTGAAGCTGGCACACTTGCTGGCCTCATGGTTTGAGGTGGTGCACCATCTGACGGTTTGCTCGGGGAAGCCAGGCACAGCCCTAGGGGACAGAGGGCCAAGGTCCCTAAGCCCTGAGGAAAGCCAGCAGCTGCTCTGAAGGCTCTTCCCCTTCCAGGTGTCCTACCCCCACCTCCTTCCATGAATCCCAAACTCTGGGTCTGGGACCAGAGAGGGAAACGTTAGTGACTTCCCAGCTTAGCACTGCCCAGAAGGACAGCAAGCTCCTCTGTGTTTTCACCCCACGGACTGCCTAGGAACATAAGCCCAAGTGGACTTCACTGAAGCTTATTAGCATCGCTCAGGGGCCAGCAGGGTGCAGGAAAATTCTTAAGAAAGGAGGGACGTGTGTGTGTGTGGGGGGGGTCCCTACCCCAGGTTACCCTGCTCAGGAAGGGCCTGGCCCAGGAATCAGAGCCCAGACTCTGTCTCTGCCTGTGTGGCCAGCAGACAGGGGTAATGGACTTGCCTGCAACACTTGTCCACCAGTCACTGGGCCTGGAAGGATTAGAAACCCCCACTCCAGTGCTCCACGGAGGCCCCTCTGTTTCCACCTTATTTATTTATTTATTTATTTATTTATTTGTTTATTTATTTATTTATTTATTTTCTTTCTTTCTTTCTTTCTTTTTTGGGTCACACCCGGCGATGCTCAGGGGTTACTCCTGGCTCTTTGCTCAGGAAATGCTCCTGGCGGTGCTCAGGGGACCATATGGGATGCCGGGATGGAACCCGGGTCGGCCGCATGCAAGGCAAACGCCCTCCCCGCTATGCTATAGCTCCAGCCCGTTTCCACCGTCTTTAGGCAGTCCCTGGGGAGTAGGGGAGGATGGCAGGGGTGGGGGGGACTCTAAAGCCAGGTGCATGTGGCCATTAGCAGCCATTGTCCCACCAAGTGAGGGTTGGCCCTGCCACCAGCCTCTGTGGCCCAACCAGCAGGAGAAAGCTGAAGGCTGCAGGTTAGAGGCTCAGGGCGGGGAGACCGGGGCTCTGGAAAGCCCCTAAAGGGGGTCTGCATTTGCCTGAGCATCCCAGGTGCAGGACTTGGTCAGCGGCACCTGACGTTGCTCCTCTCCCAGGGTTGGAAGCCTTAGTGGATGCGGAGCAACCCAGAGCGGGGAGGGGTGGGGGGCGCAGCGCCCAGAGAGGCGCAGGCTCAGCCCCAGACAGCCCCCAAGGCCGTGCCAAAGCCGGTGCAGAGGGCAGAGGGCAGAGGGCAGGGGGACCTGGACGGGATGAGCAGAGACCCGACTGGCGGTGGGGGTGGGGGGTCGCGGAGGAAGAACCCGGGCTTTGAGCCTAGGGGCCCATGGCAGGGCCTGGCTGGGCTGGCCGCACTCACCCAGGGCCGAGCAGGCCAGCAGAGCGCAGACAGCGAGCTTCATCCTCCCGGGTGCGGTGCGGGCGGGCACTCAGGAGCCGCTGTGCGTCGCCTGCCGGCGCCAGCGTCCTTTTATCCCCGAGCGCGTGGGCACTGCGCAATCTTTGACCTCCTTGTTTGCGCAGCCCTTGCCCAACCGGCCCTCACCCCGCCCCCCGACGGTCCACCCACTCGGGTCACCTCATGCCAGAGCCCCCCCGGGGAATTCCAGGCTAGAAATGCTGACTTGAGGGGGATTAAAGATCCCCCCTTTTTTAACGCAGTTCCCGCTGCTAGGTCCTGGGGTTCGTTGTGCGTAGCGGGGGGGGGGTGAGGATGTGCTTTTTGTACGCAGGAAGGTTTGAAGAGGGACAGGGACTGTGCCAGACCGGAATGAACAGGACAGCAACAGAGCTTTGGGCAGAGGGTCACTTGTCACTTGTTTTCCCGTTCATTGATTTGCTCGAGCGGGCACCTCCATTAGTTGGGAATGAGATCCATTACGGTTACTGGTTTTGGCATATGGAATAAACCACGGTAGCTTGCCAGGCTCTGCTGTGGCTCTGGGTTCATCCCAGGGGGCTCAGTTTTTTCTGTGTCAGACCATCAACCATCCAGGGCCCACGGGCAGAACCCTGGGTGTAGACAAGCCTGTCTCCTGTCTGCCACCTGCCAACGCAGCTGGGCACCACAGCCACACCTGCAACACCTCGAGGGGCTCAAGGGCAGAGGGTATCAGAAGAGAATTAATTTGGCTTCAAACGGAGAGGTTTGAAGCCAGGGATGCTGGCCTAGCTGCACTGACTATGTAGGATTCCTCCAGGACTGATCCCTGCAGGAGTAAGCCATGAGCACCCCCCCAATGTGCTTCCCCTCAGTAATTAAAATAAACTAAAGGGACTGATGATCTCCATCCCTTGACAACAACAGTAAACAATCATTCTAGAGACGCAAAGCTGTTCACTTGCTCCCTGGGGGCCTGGAAACATGGCTTCTGTATTCCCTGGTGGCCCTCCTAGACTCAGAACCCACCGCCCTCCAGCAGCCTGACAGCTAGCCTACATGCAACCACCATGCCACCAAGGGCAGCCACCAAGATGCCACGAGAAAAGCCGCAACATGAGCAGGATTCGAAGGCTGGGAACTAGTCCCAAGCGCAGAGAAGAAGCTCCAGGTACTGTGTGTCGCTGACCCCAAAGCCCTGGGTCATCACTGGTCTCCCGGCACTTTCTAACTGCTCTAAAGAGTTGATAAAGGCCAGAGCCAACTGGTGAGACAGAAGCAAAAGCCAACGTTCAAACTCATCCGCAGGGGGACGCTGCTTCTCTCAGGAGGCCACAAAAAGCCCGGGACTCATCTACAAACCCCTTTGGGAAGGCACAGATGGTGCTTTCCCCACGCTGCAGGTTCCCTAGGGACATCAGCCCGCATTTGCAGGTCAGCTGGGAGGCTGGAGGGGAGGACCCCTGAGATCCTTTGAGGAGCACAGGCCTGCACTGGCTCCTTGCTCCCACACAAGCCTTGCTTCGGGCATCCGGTGCATCACACACTGCCCAGCGGCCAGAGCTGAGGATCTTGACACAGCACCCTAGGACAGAGACCCCTAATCCCATTACCCCGTCTCTCAGAGGGGCATGATGCAGTGAGAAGCTCCTCTGGCACAGAACTGAACTCAGGTCTCCTAATTTCGGGTCTTGCTGGGACAGGGGGAGTAGGGAGAGGTGTGTTTGACTGCCTTCTGGATACTAATCTCTTCATTTTTCCAGAAGAGGAAGAGGTTGGCGAGGAGGGAGAGAAGAAAGAATGGATGCAAGTTCAAAGAGCTTCCAGTTACAAACCAATCTAGGAATCAAATCTTTCACCATAAAATGAGCCCCTTTGAAGACAGAGCCGAACCTGTGTAATGCGTGCGGTGGAGTTGAGTAGCTGACCTAAAGGGAAAAAGGCAGGAAGGCCTTCTGGCTCCTCTGAACCAATATTTGTTGTTTTCGAATGTTGCCTCATTGACAAAGAAGCAAAGCAAACAGAGCCTCTTTTTTGCTTGAACCAGCGCCTCCTCCCCTTCCCGCTCTCTGCTCTCTGCCTGGCACCAGGCTTCTTGTCTGAAAGACCATGTCTGGGTCACCAAGTGGGTGGCATCAGGCAACCTGAGAACGGATGCTGTCAGGCCTGGTTTGGAGAGAGTGTGACAAGGCAGGTGGAACCTAAACCTGGCTTGGTTTCCTTAAACCTGGTGCGTTAAGGAAAATGGCAAGGAACTTGAAATGCCATAATTTACCCGCCACTCTCAGAAGACGATGGGAAATTCTTAAGATGTTTCATGATGATGATGATGATGATGATGATGATGATGATGATGATGATGATGATGATGATGTTTGGGGACCATACCTGACTATGCTCAGAACTTCCTAGCTTTGAGCTCAGGGATCACTTGTGGCGAGGCCTGGGGGGACCATGTGGGATGTCTGGAATCAAACCCAGATAAGTTGTGTGACCTGACCATTCCCAGGCCATCATGGGAATGATCTGGGAATGACCACTCCTGGGCCATTCCCAGGAGTTCCCGGGGCTTATTCCTTATTTTGTTGACTCCTGGTGGTGCCAGGGATCAAACCTGGATCAGCTGAGCTCTCTCCTGCCCCAGGATGGCAGTTCTTTCCCGGAATCCTTAACAATATCCCTATCTTAAAGAATGTCCAGAGTCAAAAGAGCTTCACCAATAGAGTCTGCCAAATATTTAAGAAGAATTAGAGCAATCTTTTATGAATTCACCCAAGGAACAGAAAAAGGAGCCCTCCCTGACTGATCTATGGAGGCCACTTAAGTATAGCTTGAAAGCAAAAGCCATCAAAGACAGTAAGACAAAGACAATATGATGAAGACAGTAAGACAATAGGAGGAACGAACTCCACCTTGCTAAAATATCTTTGTCTTTTCAGGATCTGTGCTCAGGGTTGCTCCCAGCTGTGCTTTGGGGATCATTCAATGCCAGCGATCACTGAGCTATCGCCCCAGAAAAGTGAGCAGTTAAAAGGTATAAAAATCAAGAACAAAATAGGGATTGGAGAGAGATAAAAAAAGAATGTGTGTGCGCTCATGTGTGTGTGTGTGTATGTGTGTGTGTGTGTGTGTTATACCTAGTAGCATTCAAGATTTCCGGCTCTGTGCTCAGGAGTGAGTTCCGACAGTCCTTGGTAGACCATATGTGGTTCTGGGGATAAAATTGTGGCGCCCTGCAAGGCAAAGTGCCTTTCCTCCTGTACTATCTCTCCGGCCCCAGGGTTTTTTAAAAATACCTTCAGTGAACACAGATGCAAAGATCCTAAGCAAAATATTAGCAAGTTGAATCTAGTAATATCTAAAAGAGATATTCTAACACTAAACATCACATTTATCCCATGAGTGCAAATAGTGGTCAGTATAATTGGCCAAATTAATGAACAATATGATCAGCATCGGTCAGAACAGGTACTGTTCTGGTTAAAAGTCAATAACTAAGGGCCGGAGCCATACTACAGTGGGGAGGGTGTTTGCCTTGCACACAGTTGACAGGCATCCCAAAGGTCCTCCAAGCACCACCAGGAGTAATTCCTTCTATTTATTTATTTATTTATTTATTTATTTATTTATTTATTTATTTATTTATTTAACTATTTATTTATATAAAAAATTTTATCGACTCACTGTGTAGTAAACCATTACAAAGCTGTTCATGATTGGATTTCATTCATACAGTGTTCCAACATCCGTCCCTCCACCAGTGCACATTTCCCAACACCAATGTGCCCTGTCTCCCCCCCACCCACCCCCACAACCTGCCCCTATGGCAGGCAATTTTCTTCTGTCTCTCATTTTCTTTTTTCTGTTCTTTTTTTTGGGCACACCTGGCTCTGTGCTCAGGAATTACTCCTGGCTGTGCTTGGGGACCATATGGGATGCCAGAGATTGCACCCAGGTCAGCCACTTGCAAGGCAAGCACCCAACCTGCTGTGTTGTCTCTCTGACCTCTGTCTCTCTCATTTTCACATGGGGTAATTTCTGAGTGCACAGGAGTAACCCTGAGTGCCGCCGGTGTAACCCCCAAAAAGACAAAAAAGTCACAGTTGGAGGCTGGAGGTAGTGCGGGAGTTAGGGCACGTGCTATGCGCCGACTTGGTTGAAATTTTGCAACACACAGTCCCTAGGCGATGTGCAGCCCTGGAGGCCCCTCCAAGTAGGACTCCGGAGGTCCCTGAGCACCACCAAGTGGCCTGAGTAATCCCTGGCATGGGAGGGTTCAACATCACCTTACGCTAGAAGCTAGAACCGTTGCATTGAACCACCAGCCTAACTAACCAAGAATCACCAAGCACTTCTTGGGGCCTCTGCACCCAAGCAATTAGACAAATTATATAAGTGAAAGATATTCTTTTTAAGCCTTTACTAAACTTATTCTAGGAAAGTTTGCTTAATTTCATGAAGAGCAAGAGTGTATGAGTCTGTGTGTGTATGTGTTTACATGTGTGTATGTGTGTGCATGTGTGAATTATTTGACTCAGTGATGCAAAGGGAAAGTCTTCCTTTGGAGATTAAGACAAAGATCAGGAGGCCTAATATTAACATTCTAATTCAATATTTTTAAAAAATTCTTGCCAGTCATGTCAGGTAAGAAAAGATGTAATAAATAGTAAACAATTAAAATATAAAATCAAAACGTATTTTAACATATATAATTATATCTGTATAAAATTCTAAAGGAATTATATTAAATATTAGAAATATTAAAATTAGGCATTGCACAGGCAAATATATATATATATATATTTTTTTTTTTTTGCTTTTTGGGTCACACCTGGCAATGCTCAGGGGTTCCTCCTGGCTCTGCACTCAGGAATTACTCCTGGCGGTGCTCGGGGGACCATATGGGATGCCGGGGATTGAACCCGGGTCAGCATAGGCCAGCTGCATGCAAGGCAAGCGCCCTACCCGCTGGGCTATCGCTCCAGCCCCAGCAAATATAATTTTAAGTAATTTTATTTCCTATACAAGAAGAAAAAGGAAAGTACTAATAGAACAGTAGAAAAAGAACAAGTAGTAAATTTATCAAAAAAATCTGAAGGTTTATACCAGCAATGAAATATTTTGCAAAATAAGTAGAGAAACCCTACATTATTGAAGAGCTAATGAGTGAACTGGGGATTCAGATGTATGGATCAGAGAGCTAAGTTTTAAAGATGTCCATTCTACACAGATTAATTCACGGATTCAATGCTTTCTCAACATGACTTCCACAAGCCTTGGAAGGTTCTCAATAATATATTTTTTCTTAATGATGTTTTATATTTTGTAAGAATTGGAATTTTGATGATAAAGTTTATAAGGAATTGCTGTAAACTTAAAATAGCCATTTGGTTGGTTGGCTGTGTAAGTGGTAACATATCAAGTTAAGAGCAGGACATATTTTATTCTTCCAACATTTTCTGCCAAACTCTGAGCATGGAGGTCTATAAGAAAGTTGCATGCAACTCAGATGTTTATTATCAATTAAATGACCTAAGTCCTTCCTTTTCTAAAAATGTTTTTATGAGGGAGATTGGTGTATAAAAAATACAAAATTTCAGTTTACAGTATTATAATCTAATGTTCTCATGCTCAACATGATAATTACCACCAGAGGTCTTATTTCTATCTGCCGCCATGACCCCTCGGCTGATGTTACCCATCTCCAAACTCCTTACTTACCCTCTGAAACTTCCATATTGCTCCATTATCCAACAGTTTTGTTTTGCTTTGCTTCTTTACATTCCACATATGAGTAAAATCACAGTATTTGTCTTTTCCTTCAGTTGGTTGCATTATTGCTCTAAAGTCAAGGTCTATCCATGCTGCTAAAATGATAAGATTGTGTCATCTCATAAGATTTTTAGTTTTTTTCTATTTATGCAGAAAAGTCATTAGGATATATTATGCATCTTTTGACCTGCTTTTGTTTTATACAGATGTAATCATAGTATTCAGTCCATAAACATGGGCTATCTTTATCTTTACTTTATTTAACATTCTCAGTTTCTTTCAGCAACATATTATAGTTTTATCGCATAAGTTTCCCACCAATTTGGTTAAGATTTTACCAAATACCCCAAAAGACTACATCACCTGCTAGGTGTGAGCCTAGGTTGGACTGCCAGCACTGCTTGGTCCCCTATATGCCATTGGAAATATTAGCACCATTTAATGTGGTCCCATCCACTTCAGACCCACAGCTGCGCTTACTCAGCCAGCCCCATGTGGAAGCAACCCATGGAGCTGACCTCCTGGTAAGGGGCTCAGCCATCCCTTGGCCGAGTCAACATTGCTCCACGGGTTTGCTCTCATGAGCGGGGAGAGACCATGCTGGCCGGTCTTGGAGTGGAGTTTTGGGCCCTGGCCTTTCCTCCGCCTTCATGCCAGTTGTCCCTGAAGAGGCACCCACCCACGCCAGACCCACAGGTCCCTTCGGCCGCGCAATATTTTTTTAGAGGATGCTGATTTTAGCATAAGGTTCTTCCCAAGTTCTTTCACATTTATACATAGTAAACAGTTCTAGACAGGTTTTAACTGATACCAGTAAGCCCTGCAAGAAGCCAGAGCAAACCAGACATCATGTAGTCAGTCATTCTAAACATCCAGACTCCATAGCTCCTCAGAGCTCCATCCAAGAGAAAACCTGATCTTCCCCCATTAAGTTTCATCAGTAAATGCTCGAGTTGAGAGCCTTCTACTGAGTCTATACCACCTACACGGTAAAGCCTGGCAAGCTACCCGTGTTTTAATTACCAGTTATGCCAAAAACTAGTAACAATTATGGACCTCAGTTCCATGACCTGAAGAATGGTTTCAGGCTCCTCCTGTCCCTGGAGCAAGTAGATGCCCTTGGGTTACACTTGCTTGTGACAGGACTAATGGAGATGTTACTAGTGCCCACTTGAGCAAATCGATGAACAATGGGAAGACAGTGATACAGTGAATGTGGTCAAAAGTAAAACTTACCCCTTGACTAGGTAAAAGACCCCCAGACATATTTTGGGGCAGGGACCATTCCCAGGAGTGCTCAGGGCTTATTCCTTACTTTATTGACTCCTGGTGGTGTCAGGGATCAAACCTGGATCAGTGACATGGAAGGCTGCAGTATCTCTCTGGGCCCCTCCTAAGAATCATGTATGTATGTATATATACATATATGTATCTACATATATGTACATATACACATAATGTATATAAGCATATATACATTATACATAATGTATATATATGCATATATACATAATGTATGTGCATATATGCACATATACATCATATATGTATGTGTGCATATCATTATATATGTATATGTACATATATAATGTACATTATATGTGTGTGTATATGTATATATACATCACTTGATCACTTGACATCCTGTTATTCATCGATTTGCTCAAGCGGGCACCAGTAACATTTCCATTTGACCCTATCATGTGCCAGTGTAGCCCTATGTATATGTACATATATAAAATATCTCACAAATGAATCCTGTCATTCTATATATGTCTCTCTTCTGACTCATTTCACTCAGCATGATGCTCTCATGAGCGAGCGGCTGGGCACAGTGAGAGCCAGTAGCAGCTCTGCCCCAGGTCTGTCTCTGGGTCAGCATACCCAGGCCGGACTATACCTGGAGGTTATTATACCTGGAGGTTATTATACCTCCAGCAGACCTGGGGCAGAGCTGCTACTGGCTCTTACTGTGCCCAGCTGCTCGCTCATGAGGCGCCCGGGAGGGATGGCAGGTTCTAGCCCTGGCCCGCCACCCCAGCAAAGCCTCACAACAGGTCAGACGACTCCCTACTCCATGAGGACCTCCATTTTCCACATCCGGACTTCCCACTCGTCAGAACTCCACCCAGCAGACCAGCCTATCACAGCCTGATTTATCAATAAATGCTGGATTTTGAGATGACTACAAGAGTATGCGACCCGAACGGCAGAGCCTGGCAAGCTACCCGTGTCGTATTTGATATGCCAAATACCAGTAACAATTATAGACTCATTCCCATGACCTGATGGAATGGTTTGAGGCTCTTTATGTTCCTGGAGCAAGCAGGTGTCCTTGGGCTCTACTTGCACGAGACAGGTCATATGGAGATGTTACTGGTGCCCGCTCGAGCAAATCGATGATGAACGGGAAGACAGTGATAGAGTAATGATGCTCTCCATACCTATCCATTTATAAGAAAATTTCATGACTTCACTTTTCCTGGTGGCTGCGTATTATACAATTGTGTAGATGTACCAAAGTTTCTTTATCCAGTTATCTGTTCTTGTCACTCAGGTTGTTTCCAGTTTTTTGGCTATTGTGGATAGTGTTGCAACAGACATGGAAGTGCAGCTGGTGTTTCTACTGTGTTTTTGGGGCCTCCAGAGTATATTCCCAGAAGTGCCATTGCTGGGTCAAATGGGAGTTCAGTCTCTAGCTTTTGAGGAATGTCCATATTGCTTTCCAAGAAGACTACCAGTCAACATCCCCATCACCAATGAATGAGAGTTCCTTTCTCCCCACATCTGCATCAGCACTGGTTGTTCTTGCTCTTTGGATTGTGCCAGTCTCTGTGGTGTGAGATATTTTGTTTTCTCATTTTTGGGGTCACAACCAGTGATGCTCAGGTGTTACTCCTGGCTCTACACTCAGCAGTTACTCCTAGAGAGATGATTTTTTGATTCTTTTGTTCTTTTATTTTTATACATTTCATTCTTTATTATTGTCTATAATTATTATATTGCCTATAATAATTATCCCCTGTCCCTTGAGGTGTTGCAGGTGTGGCTCTAGTGCCCGGCTGCATCAGCAGGTGGCAGACAGGAGACAGGCTTGTCTACACTCAAGGCTCTGCCCCATGGCCCCTGGATGGTTGATGGTCTGACATAGAAAAGGACTGGGCCCCCTGGATGAACCCAGAGCCACGGCAGAGCCTGGCAAGCTTCCTGTGGTGTATTCGATATGCCAAAATCAGTAACAATAATGGACCTCATTCCCAACAAATGGAGATGTCACTGACGCCCACTTGAGCAAACCGGTGAATAACAGGAAGACAAGTGACAAGTGACAATAATTATCTGCAATTGTTATACAATAAGAAAAAATTAAAGGCACATTTTGAAAGCATCAATTTTTACTTTTATTTTTGTTTGTTTTGCTTTGGGGCCACACTAGGTAGAGCGTAGAGAGCTTTCACAGTGCTTTGCTCAGAGGTCACTCCCACTGGTGTTTGGGGAACCATCAGTAGCCAAGATCAAAGTGACAGCACACTACCTGCTGTGCTGCTGCTCTCAACCTAGCCCTGCCCCACCAGGCACCACAGAGACCAAAAACAGCATCAGTAACACAAACAACTCTGATATTTGCATGGGAGTATCCCATAAGTTGTGTGCAAGTTGTTCCTGAAATATTTGCACAGCTGCCTATCACAAGTCAGGTCAGAGAGGCACGGGCAGTCATTGCCAAGCTAGAACTGAAATTAATGGTGCTTTACCTTCCAATCTCCCCCACCCTATAGGAAGGAAAGAGAGGGGAGGGGAGGGAAGGGGAGGGAAGGAGGGAGGGGAGGGGAAGGGGAGGGAAGGGGAGGGAAAGGGGAGGGAAGGGGAGGGGACGGAGGGAAGGGAAGGGAAGGGAAGGAGGAGGGAGAGGGAGGGGAGGGAAGGGGAGGGGAGGAAAAGGGAGGGAAGTGGAGGGGAGGGAAGACAAGACTCTATGTGTCATCACATCGTTATGGTGCCATGAAGGGTAGACAGCTGGTGCTGAGAACTAAATAAGTGAACAGAGATTGGGATGGTGCTCATCAATAGGGCCTATGTGAGGCTCTGGGTTTGATTCCTGGCATACCACACACACACACACACACACACACACACACACACACACACACACACACCTAAAGCTGCTCAGCATCAATCAAAGTTACAAAGCTCAGGACAGCTTTTCCTCAGCTCAATCATTTCCCTGTAATGAACAGGGAGACAGTATGCTACCTGCACGGCAGAGCCTGGCAAGCTACCCGTGTTGTATTTGATATGCCAGATACCAGTAACAATTATAGACCTCATTCCCATGACCTGATGGAATGGTTTGAGGCTCTTTATGTTCCTGGAGCAAGCAGGTGCCCTTGAGCTCTACTTGCATGAGACAGGTCGTATGGAGATGTTACTGGTGCCCGCCGAGCAAATCGATGATGAACGGGAAGACAGTGATACAGTGAACAGGGAGACATTGTTCTCATTTCGAAACCAGAGAACTCCATACTGCAAGAAGAAGAACCACCAAACAAAATTCCTTCCTCATCAGCATAACGTTCCAACATCCCTCAGTCATAGCTAACCTCCGGCCCGACAACTGTGGGGGCCACTGACCTCAGAGCTGAGCAAACTCTAAAAACTCACATGTGTAAAGAAACAAAAGTCGCTGACAAACAAAGAGCAGGTTTGCACAAAAGTTGATCTCCTCTGGCATGCTCTTTGCAAAACACTTCTGGTCTGGGTGGGCACAGAAGGGAACAGGTTTAGAGATTAGGGCTAGGGACACAGTCTAGCGCTCTAGGCAAAAGATGGTTTCAGGGAAAAACAGTGAAACAGGCCAAGTTTGTCTCAGAAGCTGCTTGAGTCTCTGGTAATGGAGTCCTGTTTGGCCACAGCAACATCCAGGGTGGGAAACTCAAACCATAATGATTGAAAACAGCAGAATGATGCTGAGGGGAGATGGAGGGATAGTTCAGGGATAAAGACATTCTATAGAATTGCGCTATTGAATTGCTGCATGTGTGGTGAGATCTGAACCCATTCTGCATGTTCTGTGAACACGTGAACTGCACACATGACTCCAGGTAGGCCTTGTGGAGACTCTCTCGGTCTGTGTGAGATGGCACAATGAAATTGCCTAGTGATGTGCTTCTTAGAACTGGCATTAGGCAAGCAGAAAATATAGCAGACAGATCCTGGCAATAACTTCTTTCTCTGCAGAGTAGCTACACAAGCACTCTCTTATTCACATCTATATTCTTTTTTTTTCTTTTTTGGGTCATACCTAGCAATGCTCAGGGGATACTCCTGGCTCTGGACTCAGGAGTTACTCCTAGTGGTTCTCGGGAGACCAAATGGAATTACAGATTGAACCTGAGTTGGCCACGTGCAAGGCAAATGCCCTACCTGCTGTACTATTGCTCCGGCCCCACACCTCTGTTTTAAGAGCAGGTCCTGGACATTTTCCTAAGCGATCTGTGGAATAAAATGGGTAAAAAGCAGGAGCAGTGTCTCCTTCGTTAAACCTAGGAAGCTACCTGGTGCTCAACAGCGTGCTTATATATTCCCAGCCTCCATTTCCCCTTGGTCATAGGAAGATAAGTTCCTACCACTTTGAAGATGACTCAGGGTGCTATTAAATGGCTAGCCCTTACTAATGTAGAAATTGCAAACAGATCGCCACTTATGGCTCGCCTAATGCCAGTTCTAAGAAGCTCACCACTAGGCAAT
Organism: Cryptotis parvus; assembly: GCA_021461705.1. NCBI lineage: Eukaryota > Metazoa > Chordata > Mammalia > Eulipotyphla > Soricidae > Cryptotis > Cryptotis parvus. The sequence continues at coordinate 105,119 of JAJIBD010026696.1, forward strand.
TTCATTCCTGAGACCAGAAAAGGCTCCAAAATAACGAGTTAAACTCTGAGAAGCCTTTCCTAGATCTTCCCTGCCCACACTGCTTGGGCCATTGCCCACACAACTGTGAAAACAACATCAACATCTATGTACGAATTTAAAGTCCCTTTTCTATGGCATTAAGGATCCCATGCTATAAATCAGATGAACGAGCCCACCCCTGCTGCCCTCTTTGTAAACAGGTCCATTCCTGAGATTAGTAGATTCATAAAAAGGCATAACAGGTGGGGAAGCCGCTGGTCTGACTTAATTTATAACTATAGCTGAGCACTTTCAAAGGACCCTGGAGCTAGATTGTAAAAACACACCAAGCTATTGGCTTTGTAACTGCCATAGTTATAAGGTCAGATTCCCAAACACCAGGTTACAGACTCAAGAAGTCTGTCATCAGAACTCTGGCCCAAAGGTCAATGCCTCAGCTCTAGTCACTGGAAAAGATGATCTTCAAAGCTCCTGTACAAATTGTTTTCAAATACTTCCTCCAAATGAAGGCCTCCATTGGGCCCCTTGCCTAGGTGATAAAATTCAAAGGTTCATGTTTACTAATAAGACTGAATTTAATTTTGAATTTTAGCTGATAAAAGTGCTGTGATTTTGACCCTAGCGCCACAAATCCCTAAGAATAAAAAGGTCCCCATAGTGTGGTTCTAATATGGTTTAGGAAGAATTTGAGGACATTCAAGCAACACTCAGGGGGCCCTGAGCCACTACCGTGAATACTCAGACCAGCTCAGTATACAATGCACTGAGGACGCCGCTAGAGTGCTGCTTGGGGCCAGTGGAGCTGGGGACCTGCAGAAAGGGCCGCCTTGGAAATGCTTGTGGGGGCCGGGGGGGGGAGTCATGAGGACCACACCCAGTATGTTCAGGGGACTCTGTGGTGTAAGGAATTAACCTCTACCTTCACCATGCACTCCAGACAGTCCTAGAGTGAATTTTTTATCTCTGCTTATCCAAATAACTCCAGATTCCAGTAGGAGCTGAAAAACATTCCTTTTGCTATGTGAAACCAATAGCCCAATCTATTAGACAGAGATCTCCTTTCTATATTAAAAGCTGTCGACTGAAATAGCCACTAACGTGGGGTGACTTCAGAGTTTATGAAAAGAAAATTTATTAAGAGCCAAAAGTGAGACCTCAGGGATCCAAGGCATAAAGAAATCAACCCCTTTGAGAGACTGACCTCTCTTCACAGATAGGTAAGTCCCAGAGAAAGAATTATGATTTTCTACCTTTGACATTTTCGGCTAACTGAAAGAGGTTGGTTTCCGGCATTCTTAGTTATTTCACCAAGACAAAGGGCTGTTCATGACTTCAGAGAAATCCCTTCGTCTCAGAATTGGCCAGTGCTATCTATAGGGGAACATGCAAGGCCCAGAGGTTATCTGAATCTCAGACTCCAGCTCCGGACAAAACTGATGGTGTGGACAAGTTGTTTCCTGACTTTTTGCAGCGTGGGGCGAGCCTAGACTGGGGGCTCCCGGGACTCCTTCGCCTCTTATCCTCAGGTTCTTCACTGTCATTGCCTTGTTGACTTCCAGCACAGGGCAGGTAAACAAGGAAAACTGTAAACGTTTTGCTTTTCCATCCACAACAGGCTAATTCATTTTTCCTTCAACGAAGACTTACCTTAGGATTTTCTAACCAACCCGAACCTGATCTTTGTTTATAGTCTGTCCTTGACATAAGAGGATCACAATAGATGTTCCCCCAATTTAATCAGGATGCCCCCAAATCTGCAGACTATTTCTAATCACTATCACTATCTCCCTGTTGATCATCTATTTGCTAGAGCGGGCACCAGTAATATCTCCATATGTCCTGTCTCATGCTAGTGGAACCCAAAGGCATCCGCTTGCTCCAGGAACATAAAGAGCCTCAAACCATTATATTAGGTCATGGGAATGATCTAATATAAATGTTACTGGTATTTGGCATATCAAATACGACACAAGCAGCTTGCCAGGCGCCGTGCAGGTGGCAAACTCTTGTAGTCACCTCTAAATAAAGCATTACTGATGAACCACACGGCCAAGCCGGGCTGTGATAGTCTGATCTGCTGGGTGGAGTTGTGACAAGAGGGAAGTCCGGATGTGGAAAGCGGCAGCCTCCATGGAGTCGGGGGAGGTCGTCTGGCTTGTTGTGAGGCTCTGCTGGGGTGGCAGGCCAGGGCTAGAACCCGCCATGCCTCCAGGGCACCTCATGAGCAACTGGGCACAGGGAGAGCAAGTAGCAGCTCTACCCCATGTCTAATAGTATTAGACTATTTCTAATACTGACATTTAAAAAAGTAAAGATGTGGGGTCAGCTGTTAACTAACCTTCCTTTGAATTTTTTTGTTTGTTTTGGAGCACACCCGGTGATGCTAAGGGCTTACTCCTGGCTCTGCTCTCAAGAATCACTCCTGGTGGGGCTTGTGACCCATAGGGGATGCCGGGGATCAAACTCAGGTAAGCTGCATGCAAGGAGGGAGCCCATCAGCTGTTCTATTGCTCCAGCCCCATCTCCTTGACGTTTTAAATTATTCTTTCAAATCTGAAATCATACAAAGCTTCACAAAGGAAATCTAATAGTCAAGAGCTAATCAATCACTATCCTAGTCTCTGCACATTGATCACGCTTTGTTCAGAAACTTAGTGAACAAAACGGCAATTTGTTCAGGATTTAAGAACTACTGGTAGTGATTTTCTTATGTCCTCTGAAGCCCCAAAACAACAACAGCAACAAGACGAGATTAATTTGATGGTTCTTTGCTTACTCTCTGAAATAGTTGTCGTCAAAGCTGAGGCTCATACTTAAAGAATTGAACCAGTGTGTGGGGATAGCTCTGATGGCTTTCATGCAAAGAACAGCAGCCACATCTGTAACGCTTAGGCACATGGGGTTGGAGCTCATTCTGATTCTGCAAATCATAAACCCTCTGGTCATATTGCTGCCATCATGAAAATTTTTTTTTAGCTTTTTGAGTCACACATGGTAATACTCAGGGGTTACTCCTGGCTCTGCACTCAGGAATTATTCCTGGTGGTGCTTGGGGAAGCATATAGGATGCCGGGGGATCAAACCGGGTGGGCCACGTGCAAAGCAAATGCTCTACCCACTGTGCTATTGCTCCGGCCCCATCATGAAATTCTTATAGGATGTCAATGATCTACTCCTGAATCAGAAAAACTAAAATTAATAGTTGGAGCTATGGAAAATCCAAGATGGCTGCTTTGTTCTTCTCCACTTCCTTGGGTGGGGGAACCCATGTATAGTTTTTGTGTTCCTTCACTTACCATAGTACCTTTCAGGGACCGAACCAGACTATGAATAGGCACCTGTAGGGAGACTAGTACAAAATTGCATAATTAGTGTACTGGCAATGTCTAAACTGCCATTCCGTAATCCTGGAAAACTATTTTTGTCCCTAGAGACTTCAGACCCTTTGGCCCATTTGAACACCTGCAGCTGGACTTCATTGAACTGCCACTTAGTCTGGGTCATTAATATGCCCTATTTGTTTTACCCCAAGAGCACTAGACTCTGATCAGTTTCACCAGTCACTTCTCATGGACCCAAATGAAGATGTCAGTTAGCACCGAAAGATGACTAAGAAAAAAAATCACAAATAATTTTGCAAGGGGGCGCTTGCAAAATTTTTTAGTACAGTGGGGGAAGGCACTTACCTTGTATGTGGCTGACCTGGGTTCAATCCCTGGCACTGCATATGTTCTTCCCCCTAGCTTGCCAGGAGTAATTCCTGAACACAGAGCCAGGAATAACCCCTGAGCTCATCACCAGGTATGGCCCCAAAACCTTTAAAAAATAATGATAATTTTGCAAGGAAATTTAATAACACCTTCCAAGAAATGTGCCACAGCACAGTGGGGACTAATTAACAACAATCCAAAATTTAAGTTCTAACCTTCCTTTCCCTGATGAGCAGATGATCAATGTTTAAAAAGCAAAGATCAGGATGGAGGGTGTGTCTCAAGTAGTGGAGCACATGCCTTCTGTGTGCAAGACTCTTGCTTTGATCCACAACATTGCATGGCCCCCTGAAGAGTGTGGTCCTTCAAAAATAGCAACAAAAAGTCATGAGTGGTCACATGTGAAAAGTCTTAATGTGAAAAAGGGTTCGACAGGGTGATACCATTTCACAAACTCTTCAGCGCCACCCTTGAGAACATACAACAATTAGAATGGGAAAACAGGAGTGAAGATAGATGGTCGCAACTACACCACCTCCGCTCTGAGACATCCAAAACAAACATTGCAAGCGGCAATGTGGCACTTCGATGAGAATGTGGAAGATAGGTCTACAGCTACTGAAGAAAACTATGTTTATGAAGAATGAACTAGCCAGAGGCCCCATTCACTCCAAGGAACAAACCCGAGTTATGTACCTAGGTCGAAACAAATAAGGCCGCCGGGACCAGTGCGAGCTCGCAGCGGCTGGGAGATGGGCCCGTCGCGCCGGCCAGCCGATGGGATCCGGGCTGGGTTTTGGGTGGGCCCATCGCCCTGGGGCCCGGAGCCGGACTCGCCAACACTAGCCACCATCTCCGCTGCTGACCCAGACCAGATCAACAGAGCAAGACCAGTTCGAGCCCAGGTAGCGGCTCCCAGAAGCGGGAATCACTGGATGCGATGTCAGGAAGCCACTCCCCCTCCATTCTGTGACCCCCAGGAGCCGCCGGCCAGTATCAGAGCTGTCAAGCGGCTGGGAGACTGCGGCTCGGCACCCACCATGGATCCCGGGAGGGCAGGGTTTTGGGTGTGGCCCACCCTGGGGGCCCGGGCACTGGAGAAACTCGCCCAACACTAGCCACCATCCCTGTCCGGCGCTGGACTGACCCAGCCAGATCAACAGAGCAAGACCAGTCAGCCAACCCCACGGCCGCTGTCCACAAATAGTGAACAGTAATGTCTGCACTGTATTCCACGAAGACAGGAAAGTTTATCGGGAAGGAGATATAAAGACGAAGAAATAATACAGATCTCCAGTGTTGAGGTGCGGGGGGGGGGAGGTGGGGACATTGGTGATGGTAGATGGGTTTGGGTGGAGGATGGGTGTTGAACACTGTAATCCAAAACTCTACATGAGCATCTTTCAATGTATGTCTAAAATGGTGATAATATAATATTTGGGGAAAAATAAAAAAAAAAAAAATTTTAGCATGCAGTTTTTTATTGTAAGCATATGATGCACTTTTACAAGCTATGTCATGTACGTTTCTTGTTTTTGGTTGTTAGTATTGTTTTTCATTGTGTCCCTCAAGCAGCCAATCAGAATGAAAATGCAGGGTAGGATTTTGCTTACTTTTTGTCTTACTCCCAGCCATTTTAGTGCCCAGCTCAGTTCTCTCAGGTGTAGTCACTACTCAACATTTACTAAACAGTCAGTTTTTTAACATTTTTCAAAAAATTTTTGCATTTTTGGTTTCAACTGTCTGCTTTTGAAGCTTTAATATAAATATTTAGAAATTTAATGGTTACTTGAACAATGATGTTTTATCCAAACTTTCAAAGATTTTACTTTTTTTTTAATTATAAATGAATTTATTTCCTATGAAATTTACAACAGAAAATAAATAAGCTCCTTTTGTTTTTTTTGTTTTTTTTTCGCCATTTGTTGTGTTTCCCCAAACCTTATCATACTTTGTAGAAATTTTTCTCTGAAAACTAACAGATACCACTCAGTACTAACCTTTTGTAGACATGACATTTTTTAATATAATACCATGTAATTTCTAAAAAAAATGAGAGTTGTTTTTCCCTCTAAAAAAAAAAAACACAGATAACACCTAAAACCTGCTCAGGAAGAGCACTGGAATGCCTTCAAGCATCAAAAAATGCTAAAAGGACAAAAACCTCTCCGGGCACATCTCTTTGACTCCACCATTCTCCCTGTAACATCGCCTCAGACCTGCCCTATGCAAAAGATGAGAGCTTTCGGGTTCCCAGAGAGGAATTGAAAGAGCTATCTGGAATATCACCCTTTCAAGTGAAAAGAATCGGAGTTCTGACCTGTTCCAGACAGGGACGCTGTCTCATTTGCCACATCGAAATAGGCTACATGTAATGCGATTTGGAGACACCGCTGCTAAGCCATTACGACTGGTCCCGGAGTCAAAAGATCCGGGCCGCCCACCACAAGATGGTCAGACTTCCTTGTCAACCCTGAAAGAATGGTTTGAGGCTCTTCATATTCCTGAATCAACCAGATGCCATTGGGCTACTTGGCACGTGATAGGGTCCAATGGAAATGTTACTGCGCCGCTCGGCAAACGTGAATAATGGGATTCAAGTGATCAAGTGATACCACCATGAGATATACAATTACAAAGATGTTCATGAACCCACTGTATGGGTTCCACTCTACAGTGTTCCAACACTCATCCCTCCACCAGTGCCCTATTCCCACCACCATTGTCCCCAAATTCCCTCCCCTGCTCAGCTTTCAAGACCAGGTCAGATTAGGTGCATTCAGGGTGGTAGAGCCACCAACAATTTATACTACTTTCCTCACCCTCAATCATCAGTCTAGGTTGAAAGACCTAATGGGATGCTCAAACTTAAAATTTGTAAATGAGTCATGTTTGTTCAATACCCTGAACGAACGGTGTGAGGCTCTTCATATTCCTGAAGCAACCGGATGCCATTGGGCTACAATGGCACATAATAGGGTCAAATGGAAATATTACTGGTGCCCGCTCGAGCAAATCGATGAATAACGAGATGTCAAGTGATCAAGTGATCAAGTGAAGTGTATCTAAGCAACTTAAGTTTCCCAGGTGCAATTTATTCTGTGCCTTGCTGTTCCTGGTGCTCCCTTTGAATAACAAACTCAGTCCACTTGATATAGTCACTGGCAGACCCGTGGCTACCGGTATCCAGTTTTCTGCGGAGCTCTTGTTGTCTCATACTAGAATGACCAACTACCTAAGTCTTACCTATTTTGTGTCCAAACATAGCTTTGACATGCTATAAAAATTTTTCCTGTGTCCCAATTCAAAGGATCCTATTGTAGCACCAGTTAGAGGCTATTTACTTTGTGTTTCAGAAGAGTTTTTCAAGAAAGACAGCCCTTCAGACCCACTGGAAAGGGCTTTAGCAAGAACTCCCGACCACTGGCACTGCTACAAAACTATAAGGCATAAAGTCCTGGACGCCAGTCTCCCAGCTAAGGAAGTGTCCTCCTGATGTCTGGCCTTGTACAAACTTTAGAGACCAATAAATCAATATCACAAGGAAAAGATGGAGCAGATCTCCAAGAAGATTGTTTCCTCCCAAGTCACCAGCTCAAGTCATGTTTTAACGGAACATGAAATTCTCTTTCCTTTCTCTGACATTGACCTAGAAAGATATTGCTCTTGTCTGTATGTTCCGGATTATAACAGAGTGGTAACTTTTCCTGTGGCTAATTTTTTTTTTCTTTTGGGCACACCTGGCGACCTCAGGTTACCCTGGCTCTGCACTCAGATCACTCCGGCGGGCTCGGGGACCATATGGGATGCCGGGATTAAACCGGGCCGGCATGGGCCGACCGTGTGAAGGCAAACTCCCTACCCGCTGGGCCGCCCGCCCGTGGCTAATTTTTTAATCATACAAGAGTTCCTAGACTTCCCTCTGACTAATTTGTGACTAAATTCTTTTTGTATAATTTTTTTCTTTTGTTTTTTGGACCACATCCAGCACTGTTCAGGATTACTCCTGTCTCTGTACTTAGGGACCACTCCCGGCGAGGCAAGCACCCTTCCCACTGTACTATCACACCTGCCCCAATTTTTCCTCTTATTAATGTTACTCCATGCTACAGTTGACCTCTCCATAGAATTCTTTCATTGAATTCAATTTCTAGTCAAAACATATGCTCCTATAATCTATGATCCTTAGACTCTCTGGCTAAAGTTGTTCTTGATGAATAGTTATCCTTTAGCTGAGTAAAGAGGTATCTGCTGTGTCCAACATCACCTGTTAGACCTGGCTTAACACTTCAGGAAAGTTGCGACTCAGTTATACATCTCACTGAACACACCATTTGTCTTAAAAATGTGACTTCATCAATAGGATTTTTCCCAGACTTATTTTACTTTCATTTGTTTTTTACCTGGGGACCATAACTCTGAAACACACTCCACACATTGGTACTGTTTTGATAATAGTTACAAAAGGGGAGAACTGCTATAAAGGAGACAGCAGCCCCAAAATGGAGTCAGTTGTGCTCAATATCATCTTATAAAATCAATTTTCACAATTTAATTACAGTGCCAAATCCTTCAAAGAGTGGTATTTTAAGTCAATCAAACTGTTGAACAATTTGCTCTTCTTTTGGTTTTCACAAGGATGCAAAAGGAAGGGGCCGGAGCAATAGCAGTGGGTAGGGCCTTTGCCTAGCATGCAGCCGACCTGGGTTTGATCCCTGGCATCCCATGTGGTCCCCCAGCCAAGAGTAATTCCTGAGTGAAGAGCCAGGAATAACCTCTGAGTGTCGCTGGATGTAACACCCCACCCCCAAAAATAAGCAAAAAAAAAAAAAGATGCTAAAGGAAAATAACCCCATTGCTTTCTGTCTGTCTCTATGGTAGCCAGATGGAATAGGGGAGACTATACGCAAAAAGAATTTTTTAAGTCTTTAAATCAATCAAACTGAAATTTTCTAGTCACCACTTTTCAGGTAACTTGTCTGATAAGACCCCTGGTCTTTTAAGGGAAACTAACATTCCTACAATAATCCTTTATTTTGCTAATACCCCTCCTACTCTTCCATTTTTTTTTGTGCCTATAAAGACCTTCCATTTTTCGGTATGACTTCTTGAAGTAACCTTTATGTGAGATATCCTTCAATTTTCTACTGACCATTTTAAGAACTAATCAGCTCTTCAAATTTACACAAATAAATTTGGTCTCTCAACACTGGTAATCTGTCCACCAAGAGGCCAACTCAATGCCTGGAACTTTGAGCTCACTGTGCTAATCTGTCCTCATCATTCCGTGACAAGCTTTCAGGGAATGTGGCAGCTCATTTCTTTACAGGTCGCTTTAGGAATTTACCTTCCTATTTCTCTTTCACCAAGACAAGCCCAGTCCTGAAATCTTCAGATGGGTTCCTGACAAGTGGTTGATTGAGCAGAGTCTAGCGCAACTGGGGTCAAACAAACAAGCCACTGATCCCTCTACCACCCCCATAGCAAATGCCGTTATTTAATGTCCCTGCTCTCCGTGGGAAGAGAAGAGCAAAATCCACCTGGTGTAGTAGCTGTTCCAAAGTAAACCTCTGGTTTTATACAGTTTTGGAGGCCATCTCTGTTGATTTCTACAATAAAACTATCTTCTCCTTTTTCGTAACTCCCAATGATCCCACAGGCCTTTTACAAAAATACTTACGACTTTTCTATATGTATATAATTTAACAGGACTTAGTGGCACCACGTGTAGCAACTGCCTAAAAACATGTTAACTAGCCTAAAAATGTTAACATGTTTAACATGTTAACATATTAAACATGTTAACAGAAAAAATCACTAAACCAGAGGTACAAATACATATAAACTGTATACCAAGTAGTATGTGTATTATGAGTTTAATTTTACTAAGGTGAAAGTTCTAAAATTGTTTTTGTTATCAAAGGGGTCCATTAGTATTTCAAATATGTGTCCTCTAAGAAAAAACATAGGTACAATTGTACAGAAAAGAGGTTTTTTTTTTGTTTTTGTTTTGTTTTTGCTTTTTGGGTCACACTCAGCAATGCTCAGGGGTTACTCCTAGCTCTGCACTCAGGAATTACTCCGGGCAGTGCTCAGGGGACCATATGGGATGCTGGGAATTGAACCCTGGCCAGCCACATGCAAGGCAAATGCCATACCCTCCGTGCTTCTTTTCTGGCTCTGGCCCCAGAAAAGAGGGATTTTACTGGTAAGAAAACAACTTAAGTTGGGAAGGATGTTCACTAGCAAAGGCTGGAGAAAACAGTGTTAGAGAGGAGTAGGGAGTTTTTTTGTGCACAACAGAGGCAGTTGACAGAACAGTTTACATATAGTCTAGTAGTTTTTCAGAGAACTCAAGTACAGTCAGTCGTGAGGGAGAATGAAAATACACAATTGAGGGCCATAAACAGAACATACATCAGATGTACAGAAAATGGTGGTGAAGCCTCATTGGAGCTGTGTGTTTTAGTATGGTGAGGAAGAACAGGAAGCTAGAGGCCCGAATGGAGTCTTCTGTGCAGTCAACTGGCCAGTACTTCCCACCTAGGGACTTGGGGTCCTTATTAGTGCAAGCGCTTTCTTCAAGTTCAACTTAGACTCAGCCAGAGACAAAGAAGAACAATGGGCAGCGTTTCTCCTAGAGAGATTGTCACACCATCCAGTCTATAAACCTCAGGCTAGTTTGTTTTTTCAGCTTTTCTTTTTTTTTTTTTTTGGGTCACACCCGGCAATGCTCAGGGGTTTCTACTTGCTCTGCACTCGGGAATTACTCCTGGCAGTGCTCGGGGTACCATATGGGATGCCGGGGATCGAACTCAGGCCGGCACAGGCCGGCTGCGTGCAAGGCAAACACCCTACCCGCTGGACTATCGCTCTGGCCCCCTTTTTAGCTTTCCTTAACCCCAGAGAGTCCTTCTACATTCTGAGAGGGAAAGAGAAGAAAAAGTTGCCAAAAGCTTTGACATGTTATAATAAGATCACTAATTATCTGCTCTGGTGATTTTATTTTGTTTGTTTCTTTGTTTTTAGGTCACACCTGGCAGTTCTCGGGCTTACTTCTGGCTCTGTGCTCAGGGACCACTTCTGATGGTGCTCAAGGAATTGTATGTGGTGCCAGAGGTTGAATCCACGTCAGCCACATGAAAAACAAGAGCCTTTACCTCTGGGCGCTCTCTCGCCCAGCAAACTGCATCTTTAAAATTGAATGACATTTTGTTATTTTACAGATTGTGGCAAGCATGAGATGGGAAGTGAACTTCAGACATCCTTCAGAGAGAAAGAGAAGCACAGACAGGATGCCCAAGGAACCCCTTTGCCATTCACTGTCTTTCCCCGTTTCTGAAGACTGTGGGTTCCTCCTGAGTATGAGTATCGGTGCCGTTCTCACTGACGCTTCAGTTCAAGGGAAGTGGGGCAGCTTGAGCTGGAAGACAGTCCTTCCTAGAGCAAGTTCTGAGTCTTGAGTACAGTCCACAGTAATATCTTTTAGTTACTGCTGGTGTCTTAAGGTGTACTTTGTGGTGTGAGCGTGTGTGTGTGTGTGTGAGAGAGAGAGAGAGAGAGAGAGAGAGAGAGTAGATAAGGTCTAAAGAAATGAGATCTAAGTGGGACTGGAGCGATAGTACAGTGGGTAAGTCTCTTGCCTTGTATGCAGAATGCCCGGGTTCAATCTCTGGCATCCCATATGGTTGCCTATGCACTGCCAAGAGAAATTCCTGAGTACAGAGCCAAAAGTAACCCTGAGTATTGCCAGTATAACCCCCCAAAAAAAACAAACCATAAATGCGATCTAGGAGCTGTAGCAATACTATAGTGGCTAAGGGTTCTCCTTGTGTGCATCTGAACTGACCCAGGTTTGCTCCCTGGCACCTCCCTGAGCACTGCAAGGAGTAATTGCTGAGCACAGAGCCAGGAGTAAACCTTGAGAACCACCAGGTGTGGCCTGAAAAACCAAAAACAAAACACAAAACAAAATGAGACCGTATCACTCCATAATCAAGCTTATATCAAGCATATTTTTTATGATGAAAACTCAGTTATAAAAGCTATAAATACCTACAAAATGGGAATGAGGAAGAACACTGTATGTGTGAAAGCCCATTATTAACAGCACTGTAAAGCACAGTGCTTTAATTTTTTTTAAGGTTGGGGAAAATTCAAATATTTGGAAACGAAGCAACATGCTATTGAACAATCATTGGATCAAAGACAAATCAAAGAGATAAAAAGTTTCCTCGAAACAAACAAGAATGAAGATACCATCAAAATCCACAGGACACAGCAAAATCTGTACAAAGAAGAGTGCTCACAGAAATATAGGCTTACACAGAAACAAGAAGTTCAAACCAATAGCCTAAATTCACAGCTACAGAAATTAGAACAAAAAAATTTTGGAACCCATGGTATCACTTCTGATCATCTATTTGTTAGAGCGGGCACCAGTAATATCTCCATATGTCCTGTCTCATGCTAGTAGAACCCAAAGGCATCCACTTGCTCCAGGAACATAAAGAGCCTCAAACCATTATATTAGGTCACGGGAATGACCTAATATAAATGTTACTGGTATTTGGCATATCAAATACGACACAAGCAGCTTGCCAGGCTTGCCGTGCAGGTGGCATACTCAGTAGAAAAAAGGAAATGATAAAAGTTAAGGTGGAAATAAAATTATATAGAAACAAAGAAAAAGAAAAATGAGAAGTTCAGTGAAACCAAGAACTAGTTTAAAAAAATTAAAAGATTGACAAACCCCAAACCCTTAGCCAGACTCAAAGAAAAAAAAAAATTTTCATAACTCAAGTAAAAAATAAAATGGGAGAAGTTTTAACAGACACGTCAGATATAAAACACCATAGAGTACTATGACCAACTCTATGAAACTAACTTGGAGAATCTAAAAGATATGGATGAATGTTCAGAATCATACAACTTCCAAGGAGCAGGAGGAAATAGATAGCGGAACAGACCTATTGCCAACAGGGAAGCTGAAACAGGGAACATAAGGTCTCCCTCAGGCCTCCTGGTGCTTACCACAAGCTGTGTTCTGGACACTGGCTACCTAGAAAGAGGAGGTACACTAAACCTATCCCACACATTCCCCAGTTCAGCCCTTCTGTGAATGGGGGACATGGGAACTATCTTCCTCAAAACAAAAGCCCACAGCAGACCATAATGCCCAAAGGGAGGAGAGAGAGAGAGAGAGAGAGAGAGAGAGAGAGAGGTAAAGTACCTCTCTCTAAAGTGCCATAGTGACAGGGAGCAAAGAGGTGGGGGTAGCAAGAGGGTAAAGGGCACATTGGTGGTGGGAAATGTGCACTGATGGAGGGGTGGGTGTTGGAACATTGTGTAACTGAAACCCGACCGTGAACAGCCTTCCAACTGTATGGCATGGTAACTCATTTCTCACTTGTCACTTGTCTTCCCGCTGTTTATCGATTTGCTCAATCGATAAACAGCGGGAAGACAAGTGCCAGTAACACTCTCCATTCGTTGGGAATGAGGTCCATTGTTGTTACTGTTTTTGGCATATCAAATACACCACAGGAAGCTTGCCAGGCTCTGCCATGGCTCTGGGTTCATCCCAGAGGGCCCAATCTTTTTCTATGTCAGACCATCAACCATCCAGGGCCCACGAGGCAGAGCCCTGGGTATAGACAAGCCTGTCTGCTGTCTGCCACCTGCTGACACAACCAGGTGACACAGCCGGGCACCACAGCCACACCTGCAAAAAATAAAATTTTTAAAAACCCAAGTCCAGACACTACTAGCGAATTCTACCAAATCTTCAAAAAGGACCTAGTGGGGCCAAAGATATAGTTAAGGGGCAAAGTACTAGCCTTGCATGTGTGAGGAATTAAATTCTGGCACAGGAAAAGGAACTTCAACAAAGATTAACTCAGCTTCCTCAAGTTCTTAAAAAGAAACAAATGAACAAACCAGTATGCTTTATAGCAGCATATATATATATATATATATAATAGAAATATATATATGCACTAGAAACCCCCTGAGCATTGCTGGGTATGACCTAAAAAATAATAGTGCATTTCATTTCCTATATATATATATGAAATGCATTTCATATATATATGAAAATGCATTTCATATATATGAAAAAAAAACCAACATTACCTAAAAACAAAACCTGAGATATTACTCAAAGGAAGACTACAGATTAACATTCCTGATGAACATAGATGCAAAGATCCTTAACAAAATCCTGGAGAACTGAATTTTTTAAAAGTAGGTAAAAAGACTCATACACCATAATCAAGTCAGATTCATTCCAGACATGAAAAAAAATGGTACAGGGCCGGGAGCGATAGCCCAGTGGGTAGGGCGTTTGCCTTGCACTCGGCCGACCCATGCCGGCCCGGGTTCGATCCCCGGCATCCCATATGGTCCCCAAGCACCGCCAGGAGTAATTCCTAAGTGCAGAGCCAGGAGAAACCCCTGAGCATTGCAGGGTGTGACCCCCAAAAAAAAAGAAAAAAATGGTACAATAGTGCCCATCAGTTAATGGGATACACCTAAAATCCTGATTAGGAGGCTGGAGAGAGTACAGTGGCAGGGCTCTTACCCTGTATGAGGCCAACCCAGGTTTGATCCCTACACTCTATGTGGTTTCCTGAGTCCCACCAGAGTGATCCCTGAGTGCAGACCCTGAATTGCAGCTCCTAAGCACCACAGGGTGTGGCCTCCGAAACAAACTAACAAAATAAAATAAAATAATTGGAAGGAAAATAGAAAAAGAAGAACTAAAGCTAAAAATTTAAAATGAGAAGGAAAACAATAATGAAAAATTATAAAACCCAAATCTTGTTTTTTGAAAAGTTTAATACAATGAAGCTATAGTGAGACTGATTAGGTTTTAAAAAACAAATGATTCCTATAGTATTAAAATAAATAAACATTTTGAATAAATTTATAGAAAAAATAAACAACTGAAATTTTTATTTAAAAACACATTTTGTTGTTTTTAAAATAGTACAGTAGGTAAGTCACTTTTCCTGAACATGGCGGACCCGAGTTCAATGCCCAGCATCCCCTATGGTCCCTTGATTGCTGAGTGCAGATCCAGGAGTAACCCCAATGCATCATGGGGTGTGGCAAAAAAAAGAGAGAGAAAGGGGGAAAAACCCACATTTGCAGTTTTGTGTTTTTACCTATTTTAACCCTTTAATTAATTTTCTTAGGTTCATATTTTTTTAATTCTTTGGATATATTTATGAAAACTGTATAATGCATTGTGTGAATAGCACCATTTCTGGCTGGTAGGTATGTTTATTTGGACTATTTTTCTCCAGACCCTATCACATTTGATCCTTCTTTGCATATGTACTAATGCCTGGTTTAATCCTAGACATCACGTTGTTGAGTAGTTAGACTTTGTTGACTTCTTTAATCAGCAGTAATGGTTTATTGCAGATGATAGTTAAGTTACTTGCAGATGAGTTTGGTTCTAATAAACTATTATCTTCCTGAGTATTCACAGTGTTAATCTATAGCTATTCTAGTTCCAGGCATGACCTCTAGTGAAACCCTTAGGTGTTGCTGAGGTTTCTTTACTCTGCTTGGTAGAAATGTGAATGGTTCCTAGTCCCGCTGAGCCCTGGGAATAGTTTAGTTTCTCAGTCATTCAGAATTAATCTTCAGTCAGTCTGACTGAATTCAATTTTATTCTACACAATGCAAACTATTCCCACAAAGACTCAAAGAGACAAACACCCAAGTCTCCAGGGAGGGGGTGGGTGGGGAGTGTTAGACTCTGCAAATCTGCATCTTTCCAATACTCACACTTAGGTATTCCAGCCACCTTGTCTTGCCTAGGTCATAGCCCTGTTTCTTCATCAATTGATGGGCTCTCTTGGGCTCCTGTGACATGGACAAGGGCTCCAGGCAGAGCAGGGTCAGCTTGCTGACCATCTGTCTTCTTTCCCTCTTTCAAGGACCATGCGCCCTGTGCTATTACTACCTAATAGTTGAAAACAGTTGTTTTATCTTGTCTATTAATTTACTTATTTAGTTAGTTAGTTTTTACATCACACCCAGCCATGCTCAGGGATTACTCCTGGCTCTGCACTCAGGAATTATTCCTGGTGGTACTCAGGGAACCACATGGGGTGCGGAGGGTCAAACCTGGGTCAGCTACATGCAAAGCAAGTGCCCTCTCCATTATACTATCACTCCAGCCCCGTTGTCCATTTAGTCATTTTAGTGGAAGGAGGGCAACCCCTGACCTGAATCCTCTACACAGGTAGAACCCCATCCACCAAACCCAATATTTAATGAGATGTAGCTTAGGCTTTCAGTCAACATTCACTGAGGACTACCATAAGCTGGAATTATGGAATAAAAGGAAATTACCTGATAAGAACTTCTCTCCAAGTTGACTATAGAACTGGATTTCTATACTTTTTTTTTTTCTTTTTTGGGTCACACCCGGCAATGCTCAGGGGTTTCTCCTGGCTTTGCACTCAGGAATCACTCCTGGCGGTGCTCGGGGGACCATATGGGATGCCGGGATCGAGCGCGGCACAGGCCGGATGCGTGCAAGGCAAACACCCTACTCACTGGACTATCACTCCGGCCCCAGATTTCTATACTTTTAATACTTTCCAATTCACCTGAATCAGCAGTGATTATACCTGGATTTATAAATTTTAAATATTAAGACATAACAACAATACACAAACTCAGGTACTGGTTATACAACACAGTTGTTAGGTTCATGAACTACATTAAAATGGTGAATTTGGGCCGGAACAATAGCACAGTGGATCAGGTGTTTGCCTTGCATGTGGCCAACCTGGGTTCGATCCCCAGCATCCCATATATGGTCCCCGAGCACCATAGGAGTAATTCCTGAGCAAAGAGCAAGGAGTAACTCCTGAGCATCACTGGGTGTGACCCAAAAGGAAAAAAAAATGATGGATTTGTCATGTCAATTTTATGTTCATTTCTTAATACAAAGAAAAATAAATAGGTAGAAAAGAGATTGAGGTGTTCTTCAGCCATATAAAATAATAAATAGAAACAAATACCTAATTCATTATCATCTTTATTTTGTTGTGTACATCCTTGTCACTGTCTATACTGAAGTTTTCTGCTTACTCACCACCATTCAGACAGATTTGTTGTTTAAACTTTATTTGATCAGATTATAGATCACGATAAAGAATAGGGTCCAAGTTAAGTTACTTCTGCAGAATTCCAAAAGTTAAGTTTGGTTTCACTGATAACAAATTCAGAGGCCCAATTCACATACAAAGACATAGCTTTCTCCTTCCTCAAATATAAGAACATTGAGTGAAGTTTTATGAGAAAACACAATGATGTTTCTCCTTTTGCTTTCTGCATTTGTTACAGCACATAATTGTAAAGATAACAGGTGTTAACAGGCGCTCCACACTGCAGACAGGAGAGACTGACCCGAGGTGGCAGCTCTTAATTTCTGTGAAACATGCAGGCATCCAGAAGTCCTGTGAGGAACAGCATAAGAGAAAGACTATCAGACAATAACAGTGCTTCCCAGAGACCATTGGACAACAACAGTGCTTCCCAGAGACCATCCGACAAGGACAGTACTTCCCAGAGGCCATCAGACGAGGACAGTACTTCCCAGAGACCATCAGACAAGGACAGTGCTTACCAGAGACCATCAGACAAGGACAGTACTTCCCAGAGACCATCAGACAACAACAATGTTTCCCAAAGACCATCAGACACATCAGTGCTTCCCAAAGACCATCAGACAATGACAATGCTTCCCAGAGACCATCAGACAACAATGATTCCCAAAGACCATCAGACAACAACAGTGCTTCTCCCAAAGACCATCAATCAACGACAGTGCTTCCTAGAGACCATCAGACAAGGGCAGTACTTCCCAGAGACCATCAGACAAGGGCAGTACTTCCCAGAGACCATCAGACAAGGGCAGTACTTCCCACTCATCTCTACAGTGGTAGGTAATAAACATTACGTCTTTAAAGCAGACTCCTCCACCACATAAGCTGTCAACAGTGACTCTGAAATTCCTATATTTTTCTTCTCTCCTGCTTCCATCTCCTCCGATGCACAGTATATTCAACAACAAAAAAAAATACTCCTAACAATATGATTATCACAGTTCTAATTTCATTTCTCTAGTTTATATCTTTCTGAGTCAGCTATGCTTTTTTTTTTCTTGTTGGGTCATACTCAGCAATGCTCAGGGATTACTCCTAACTCTGTGCTCAGGAATTACACCTGGCGGTGCTCGGGGGAACATATGGGATGCTGGGGATCAAACTCAGGTCAGCCACTTTGCAAGGCAAATGCCCTACTGCTGTGCTATTACTGTGGCCCACCTATGCTCTTTTAAAAGCACAGTGTAAAGCTAGAAAGTGTCCACTGTAGTGTTAACTCTGTGTTATTTATTTTAATATTATTTATTGCAAAAATATTATAATCTTTGAAAACCAGTTCTCTATGGGCAGTATGTGCAGCCATGTAATATCACATTTATGTCATATATATCCTGTATATACATTGACATACCTATGGTAATATTTACCAACAAATCAATCAGGTTGGCACCTTCAGCTTCTGTCTAGCATGGTGGGTTGTGAACAATGAGACCATCTCTGGCATGTCCAGTTTGCCAGCTCAACTTCCCAGGACAAGGGGATAAACTGGACATTTACTAAACACAATTTATTTATTGCAAAAATATTATAATCTTTGATTATATAATATAATCAAAATCTAATCTTTAATTATAATCTTTGCGCCCCCCCTTAGCTCCCTGGCCCCATACATGAGACTCACTGCCTCCATTAACAGTTCCATTAAAAGTAATCACAATCAGTGGGTACATTAAGAGCTTATGTAGCTGTGGCCATAAGGTGAGGCACAGTTGGCAAAAACCTTTAAAGAGTGTTATTAGAGTCACGACAACGTCCTATTCTACTCTTGCCTGAGAACCAGTCGGTGGCCTGGTTGTCTAAACTACCCTAAACTTGTTTTATTCTAGTCGGGCCTGGGCTCATGTTTGCTGCCCTCACTGTAAACAGAACTAAATTAAACATGGGAGTCTATCCGAATCTTGGAGGTTATTGTTAAGGGGATGATTTCCCACGCCGTATGCCATATATTTTCATTTTATTAGCAAAAATAAAATAAATAAATAAATACACAAATAAGTGAGCTCAGTTCCCAAGTGATCTCATATTCTATTACATTCTCTCTCTCCTTAGACAATCTGGCCTTGTTTCATGCAGGTTCTTATACCGTTGTCTATCTGACTCATCTCACTGGTAAGTCAGAATTCCCAACTGAGCTACTGGGCCTAGCTGTGGCATTGAAAAAAAAAGTGCTTAATACAAGCTCAGTTCCCAAGTGATCTCACGTTCTATTACATTCTCGGTCTCCTTCAGACAGCCTGGCCTTGTTCCACATAGTTTCTTACACTGTTGTCTGTCTGACTCATCTCACTGGTAAGTCTGAATTCCCCACTGGGCTACTGGAGGCCAGGGCCAGACTGTAGCACACAAAAAGGTTCTTAATACAAGTGTTCTTGCCTTACCTGTTATTGGCCCTCCCTGTTTGATTCTACTCACCAGGCCCCCCCCCCACGCCCCGGGCCGGCCTAGGGGCGAACGACCCGCCGCCCCGCGCACACGCCCACCCCTGGGCCGCTCCGGCCCGCTCACCAGAGGTTAAGCATGGTCTCACGTGAGCCACCGCTGTAAGAAACTCTGGCCCCAAGTATTTTTCATAGGTTGTTCTGTTCCGAAGGTTAGCCAGGCATTCTGTCTCGTCACTAAAGAGCAGGTCCTTCCCCACTGAAGATTCGAACAGCTGGAACATCCTGTATTCAAACCCATCTCTTCCAAAGAGCTCCTGGATCAGAAAGACACAGTGAGTGACTAAGCAGCAACAGCGAGACTAGATTAGGTCAGTCTAGGCCAGCTGGCCTGCTCGGCTCAGCAGTATTGGAATAAGGACAGTTTCTCAGAACAATGAAATAGAACTGAGAGCCCAGAGACAGAGCAGTTAATCTTTGTCAAAGAAAGATTAGCAGTGGAGCAAGGAAAGCCTGCAACAAATGGTGTTGGGAAAACTGGTCATTCACATGCGAAAAAAAAAAAAGCCAAAAAAATGAATTCGTAACCCTTCCCTACACCACACACAAAAGTCAAATCAAAATGGATCAAATACCTCAATTATCAGACCCAAATCCCTAAGTTATATTGAGGAAAACATAGGCCATTCCAGGGCATTGACTCCTGACGTATCTTCAGTGCTTCAATGATGCTGCCAACAAGATGCGAACACAGGAAACCCCTTACTGACTGTACTGGCCTCTGCGCTCGTAAATGCAGAAAGCAGCTGGCGTGCGTGAAGCGACTACTAAAGAAAATGCTCCATGCTTGCGCCCAGTTTCTGTGTCACGTCCATGGATTTCTGCTCCCCTGAGTGCTTTCTCCATTGTCTCTTTTTCACCTCTGGATCTATCCCAGATCAACTAATCAATCAATCTCCTCCTTTGTCCGCTTTTCTTGTGGCCAAAGGGGCGGGTTCACCCTGTGAGGGACCCATCCCTTCAAAAGTCTAAGACCGAAAGCCCTTGGTTTTGCGAGCCCCCTCCCGCTGATCATTCTTGAAGAGGCTGTGAGGACAGCACGTGCCAGGCGTGGGTATTACTCCTTAGGGGCATCTCCGAGAATGGGCTGTCTCATGCAGCGGGCAGAGGAGGTTCGGGCTCTCTGAGTGCTGTGTGGTTCAGGCAGCCCACCATGAGGTCTGTGCATGCTGGCTCCCCGGAGAGGCGACATGGCCAAATACGGGGGTCTTTACCGAACCCTGGTAAAGAAGCCAGTGCCAGTGCCCAGATTCCAACACCACCCTGGCATACCCCCCCAAGTCAGATAGCCTCGGCCGGTATCCATTCGGCGTTTCCCACACGTGGCGCCTTCTGTGAAGGGCACCGAGCCTGCACCCTTATTTCTGGGACAGAGCAGACCTGCAAAGGGCCGTAACTGTGGTCACGCTCCAGTGGGTGTCAAGGGGCCCTTTCCTCTCTCCTTCTCTCCTCCTCTCTCCCCTTTTTTCTCCCCCTCTCCCCCTCTCTCTCCTTTCTCCCTCTCTCCTCTCCTTCCCTCTCTCCTCTCTTTCCTTCTCCCCCTCTCCCCTTCTGTTCTTCCCTTTCTCCCCTCCCCTTCTGTTTCCCCCTCCCTCTTTCTTTCCTCTTTCTCCCTCTCTCCCTCCCTCTTTCCTCCTGCTATTCCTGCTTTCTCTTCCCCTCCTCACCTCTCCCCCTACTCTCCCTCTCTCTCTCTTTATCTTTGCTCTTTCTGTGTCCGCTACCCTCTCTCCCTCTTACATTTTTCTTCCTACCCCAAGACCTACTTGGGTGTCTGAGGTTTTCGCAGTCCCGTGGAAGATTCGAGGCTACCCCTGGATGAAAGGTGAGCCCTGGGCTCTGGGTGGGGAAGAAGGGAGAGGTGGGCCGCGCCCGTACCTGTTGGTTGAAGAGCATTCTGCGAACCGAGTCTGCCTTATCTCTCCTTGAGACCACAGCGTGGTTGGGCGCGACAGCAAGGTGGCAACTCTGAGGCTCCGTCACCGGCTTCCTGGTGCCATCGAGGCACAGCAGCCGGAAGTCTTCCTGCTTCAGATCCCGAGCCCAGGTCTCAGTGTTCCTCCCCTGAGGAGAGACACACCGAGAACAACGCAATGAGGCTTTAAATACAAGAAAAACATTCCGGAAGCCATGTGTGTGTAACCTTCCTGGTTCATGCTTGTTTCTGTTCAAAAGACGCAGTTCTTTAAAAGGCCTGAAAAGCACTGAAAGAGAACAGCAAAGCCTGATAAAGTGAACCAGATTGAATGTGACACTCTCCATTAAAAGACATTACTGAGGGGCAGAGAGGGTAAGGATACTGAGGAAGCACTTAGCTGCAAACACTCGCGTGCAGACCACATAAGGAATGTCTGGACTGTGGCCTTGCTGTGTTTGTCGCTGTGTTCAAGGCCGACACGATAACCAGCCTCGTCGGGTCAGCCAGACACGGAGACAATATTCTCATTCCTAAACTGAAGAGGTTAGGACCTAAATCACCCTCAGATGACTCCGGGAGGGTCAATAAACTCCCCAGTTGCCCAACGGGGGTGTGGCTTCCTGAACGATGCAGGGTTTCCCGAGGGAAGGAGGGACGTTTAGGGACACTTACCCCCGGTGTTGCGCAGGACGGAGGTGTGCTTCAGAAAGGCTACGTCTCCTTTCTCAACCAGACACCTAAGGAGAGAAGCTCTGGTCGGCATGATTGACAGGAAAGGGGAGAGACCACCACAGGAGGGGAGAGAGACCACCAGTGAGAATTCTGGGAGGCTCACGTCCCCTTCCCCAAACCACTTCCAAGCACACAACCAGTGTGGCTGAGCTTGGCCTGAGGTTTACAGGGGAAACTGTAACAGAAAAGAAATTTTCTTGGGGCTGGAGCAATAGCACAGGGGTAGGGCATTTGCCTTGCATGTGGCCAACCTGTGTTCAATCCCCAGCATCCCATTTAGTCCCCCATGTACTGCCAGGAGTAATTCCTAAGAGCAGAGTCAGGCGTAACCCCTAAGCATCGCTGGGTGTGACCCCCCTCAAAAAAAAAAAAAAGAAAAAGAAATTTTCTTTATTATCAATAGATAGCTATTGGTTGGTTTTATTTCACCGATGGGTTTCTCCGCTGACAATGTCTGTATTCTCTTGTTAACAGGCTACTCAAGCATGACTCCCGGGTGGATCGAAAGTCACATTAGAGACGAGCATCAACATACAGGGCAGGATTCTGAAGGAATATGACCACATTGTCTTAAGAAGTCCAGAGACTTCACGACACTTATTCATGCTCGTTCCCCAAATAGTCTATGTTCAAGATTCCTCTCTGCGAGAACCACTGAGTCCGTTACAGATTGGCTTGACGTTGCCGCATCAGTTGGCTGTTAACACGGACGATCAATTCCCAGAAGCACCTCTTCTGTTCCACTCTCCTCTGCTCAGGTCCCCACACACCCACTGGGCTCAGTGGTGAGTTATTCCTACCCAGTCATCTAAGCCTCTTTTCTCTATTTCTTTCCTTCCTCTCCCTGCTTGCCCCTGGCACACTCCCAGCCCTGAGTGAGCAGCTCATCTGCCTTGGGTGTGTCTGACGCCTCCTGCTGAGGGAGGGGGCCCAAACCCTCATGATTCTGAAATTAGAGGCAATTTCTGGGCCTTTCTCTGCTTGAGACCAGTGGCTCTATGAGTGGAGGACAGGACACCTTCAGAAATTAATCATAAATGCACATTCCTAGGCTCTGAAACTTCTGGAAAGGGCCCCAGTGACCTGTGTTTAGTGTTTTGTTGTTGACGTGGTTGTTGTTGTTTTGTGTGTGTCTGCACAAGCGTGTGTGTGTGTGTGTGTGTGTGTGTGTGTGTGTGGTTTGGGATTTTTAGGAGACTTGCAGCCTTATCAGTGGTGCTCAGTTACTAACTAGGTCACTGTCTGCTCAGGGGGTTGTTCCTGGAGTGTTCAAGGGACTAGGCAGTGCCAGTGACCAAACCCAGGCCTCCTGCATACAGAGGATGAGTCCAACCTGCAGAGCTTTCTCTCACCTGTCTTCTCTGGCCCCTAGATCTTGTGAACCAACTCTCTTGCTTCTGGGCCCTGCGCTCAAGCGTCAGTCTCCTTTCTCCTCCCCTCTCTCCCCTTCTTTCCCCTCTCTCCCTCTCCTTCTTTCTCCCTCTCTCCCCTCTCTCCTCCCCTTTCCTCTCTCCTTTCTCTCCCCTCTCTCCCTCTCCTTCCTTTCTCCCTCTCCCCCCTCTCTCCTCCCCTTTCCTCTCTCCCTTCTCTCCCCTCCTTCCCTCTCTCCTCTCTTTCCTTCTCACTCTCTCTCCTCCCTCTCTTCCCTTCCTTCTTTCTCCCCTCCCTCTCTCTCCTCTTTCTCCCTCTCTCCTTCCCTCTTTCATCCCTCTTCCTGCTTTCGCACCTCCCTCACCTCTCCCCCTACTCCGCCCCTCTCTTCACTTTCTCCCTGCTCTTTCTGTGTCCTCTACGCCCTCTCGTTCTCTTACAGCTTTCTTCCTACTCTCCCTGTGTGTGATCTCTCTCCTTCTCTCTCTTTTTCTCTTTCATTTTCTTTCCCTCTTTCTCTCTTTCCCCTTCTCCCACTGGACTCTTTGTTCCGCTCTTGCCATTCTCGCTTCCCACCTTCTCCTCTCACTCTTCCTTTGTCTCTTTCCTTTCTTCCTGCTCTCTCTCTCTCCTTCTCTCTCTTCCTCTCTCAGCCTTCTTCCCGCTCTTCAAAAAAAGAGAGGAAAAAATGAACAAGCTTTCTTAAACATTCTGATTTATGTTTATAGACCCCTGCTGGACAGCCACCTCCCCATGCGGTGACTAAAATGTGGTGCCTCCCGCCGCAAACCTGCCTGTCCACGGACCTGCTGCGGGACACGGACACCACTGCTCTGCCACATGCTCCTCCTCCCCAGAGGACAGAGGGCAGCACATTGGCCTCCTCTCCATACTGACATCCCTTTGCCAAATCTGCCAGGCCACACTTCCAGAGCTTGGAGCACTGGAGCTTGTCCTGTCCTGGGGGTGGGGGTGGGGTCAGCAACGCACCCCCTCCCATTCTTAAAACACTTTCCACTACAGTGGGCCTCTTTCTCTTGTTAACGGACACTTTCTCTGCTCACTGGGTTCTTTCCATCAGCACTTAGATGTCTTCTTCAAAAGTGCACCGAGCCTGGCCTTAAAGTCCCTCCTCCACCTCGGTGATGGGTCCTTTTTCCATCCCTCTGATGCCTGCAGGAACCAAGCACCCACCATCTGCTTCCTGAGCCTGGCCGGAAGCTCAGAAGAATCACTCTTGAAGATTCACTGGCAATTGAAGAGTGTTCTCCACCAGAAGAATCACTTTTTGTTTCAGTACACTGTTGCCCAGAGCCTTTGCACCTTGCCTGGAGTTACCTTCTGCAGGTCATTTTGTAGATATCGGGGCAAAAAAAAAGTTTGAATCTGTGACTTTATGTGGCAGTATATCTTACCATGTACTATCTTACTTGGTAAGTATATCTTACCATGTTAACTAGTATAAATATTTTCTCTCATGCTACCACAATCATCGTGGGACTAGATAGATCTTACCAGTATATTTACCTGGCCATGTTGGATCTCTAAGTAATTAGACCAGAGAGAAATTCTGTTTGCCTCCAAGCAAGCAAGCACGGCTCTCTAATAAGTCTAAAGGCTAATATACAAAACAACTATGAAGTAAAGATGAGACTCTTGTGAAGGCTTGGAGAAATATATATCTGGATGTAGAATATACACTGGTACAGATGCATGCCTTTGTATTCTGAGATACAGTTCATCTCAGATGCCCCTCCCCATCTACCAAGGACCTGCAGCCTTGGCTGGGGCAGTATTAACATTTCAATGGAACTATGTGAGGTCCTGGGAGAAGTTACCTGAGGGGGATTGACCCTAACTGCTTTCCGTTGATGTGGGCCTGCCTTGACTGAAAAGTTATAAAAGCTGTGGCCTGCTTTCTTCCAGCCCTTTTTGCCTTTTTGCCTTTTCACCTTCTCCCTCTGCTCTCCTTCTCTCCGTTCTCTTCCCTGTTGGGCCTTAGCATGTGGCAGCGGCCATCTTGGCCTAGAATTCTAAACCTACATGTGACTGGGGCCCAGCTAGGAACCTAAAATCTGGGGTTTTCCTGTTACTGGATTGTACACCAGAACCTGTGAGAGTGAAGCCTTTTTAAAACTGTGCTGGACTCCTGAGTTTTTATCCATTCCCTGCCGGTTTCAGAGGTAGAAGGGAACTTCGTTTCCTGATATCATCGGGAACCCCAGCTGCTCCCGACAACTCTTGAAGATTTTCTGGTGATTGAAGGGTGTTTTCCACCAGGAACACCCACTCCGGAGGCCTGAACTCATCTTCATCTACTCTCTCAACTTCATTCTTTCCCTGGTGATTTGATTGTCACCTCTGTTATAGACTGGATAACATGCATGCTAGATCTGTCTGGGAAATGCATTACCTTCCATCAATTTATCTGTCATTCTCGCATAAACCAGCCTGCTCTGACTACAGCATTATATTTCACTATAATGTGATTTTTGTGTCTAGGAAAGCAAACATTCCTTTGGATAACTTGATTTTAGAATGCATGGTTCTTTCTTGGTCTCCCTAGCATTGATCATTTTAAAGAATCTCATCTTCTTCCCCACCTTATCTTACAGTCCTTCTGGTCCCGGAGGAGGCAACTAGAACTTTATAACCAGCTTCACTGCGTGAATAATGTGAGTAGAAGGTTTTCAGTGAACTGGGTTGATAATTTCATTTCCTAGGCATTGGGACCAATACATTACAGTCTGAGTTTGACAGTTCCTTTATATCAGGAGTTGTAATAATGCTGGAAGTGCTGGGCATAATTTTCCTTCATATAATTGAGAGAGAAAGAAAACTACCCTGTCACAAAAGAGGAAAAAAATTATGCAGATCTGCAGGGAAGAGAGAGTGCCTCTTGTAATAAACATCCCTTTCTTGTTTATTTGCATTCTAATTTAACTGGATGTCCTGAATTTTATCCAGCCTGGAGGAATCCTGGCTGCCTCCTCAGACCCAGGGCTCACAAGGAAGGAGCTCGAGAGAGCATCTGTTAAAATATCCTTTATATTAAAACGATATATATATCACATAGATTTGATTTTCCACTTGCAGCAAAGGAATTCTTACTCATCTATTGAAAAGATATATCAGTGAAATAGATGAAATAAATGTATATAGTCTGCTCAGAGAGGTAAGTGCTAAGGGAAACAGAGAATGGACGGCTAAGCTCCACCTCCCCATCACACACACACACACACACACACACACACACACACACACACACACACATCTTGGGGCCTCTGCTGCTCATTCAGCCTCCCAGGCAAGGTCCACCTCCCAGCTGACATATCCAGGGTCATTCTGCTGGACAAGGGCCCTCCCGCTTCTGCCTGAGTCCCAGTAGCCTCCATGCCTAACTGCTGCCATCTCAGCAGGTCCACACTCACGTCTCATACCCTTTGGTCTCACCCAACCCTCCAGGTCCATGTGCGGCCACGCTTCACACCCACAAAACCACCTGTCCTTGCTTTTACCCTGAGTCCTGTAACGGTGCAGCCAGCACGACTCATCACCCCTCACAATGCAGAGACTTTGCCTCCGCTCCTGGTGAGGACCAGGGGAGGAAAAGAGCAACACGCACCCAGATCCTCAGGGAGCCCGGTGAGATGAATGTCAATGAAGCAGCCCATTTGAATGGGAACATAAATTTGGGGGATCGCTGGCATCGTGATGGTTTGAGACTGCACAGAACCACCATCAGATACCCACAAATATGGAGACAAAGTTTTGGATAGGGAAAATCCCCAGTAATTTTCTTTTTTTATTTTTTAGGGAAGGCTTTGGGAAGGTTTTATTTAGCAGTTCAGTTCATGGGCTGCTGTGGGCTCTCTGCTGGGGGTCACTTCCTGGCAGTGCGCAGGAGATCAAAACTGAGTCCAATTCCTCCAAAGACTAGACATTGAACTCCCATTTGACCCAGCCATACCACTCCTGGGAATCTACTCTGGGAAACCAAAAATACGCAGCGGAAACACCATCCCTACTTTTATGTTCATAGCAGCATTATTCACAATAGCCAGAATCTGGAAGCAACCAGAGTGCCCGAAAATCGATGACTGGATAAAGAAGCTTTGGTACATCTACACAATGGAATACTATGCAGCTATTAGGAAAAATAAAGTTATAAAATTTGTCTATAAATGGATGGACATGGAGAAGATTATGTTGAGCGAAATTAGCCAGAAGGAGAGAGACAGACACAGAATGACTGCATTTATCTGCATAACATAAATATATATGTACATATTAAGATACCAATATCCAAGGTCAAGTGAAACATATATCAGGAGGTCTTGTCAAGGGTGGAAATTATTACAAACATGTGGGAGTCAGAGGCTAGGTAAGACAGAAAATGGAACAGTGTGCTAATAATTGTCGAGGGTACTAATGCCAACCTAGAACTGAGCATTAAATAGAGGCAAAAAGATACACATGACAACCTTTTAATGTATGTTCTGTAATCCATAGTCTGGAAGGGAAGGAAAAGAGAAAGAGAGAGAAAGGGAAAGAAATAAAGAACCTGCCATGGAGCAGGGCTGGGGAGGGGGAGGGAACCGGGGACGTTGGTGGTGGGAGATGGGCACCGGTGGCGGGATGGGTGCTGGAACACTGTATGACCAAAACCCAAATATGAACTTTTTAATTGTATATCTTTGTAATTGTAAAAATAAAAAAATTTTTAAAAAAGATTCCCTTCAAAGGAAGGCATAAAAAAAACCTGAGTCCATAACTTGCAACACAAGTACCTTAATCTCCGTATCATCTTTACAGCCCCGAACGTCTCTTTCTAAAACTAGGAGGATGACAGGCAGTACAGCGGACAGGGTGCTTCCTTGCATGGCCCCTACACCCCATATGGTCCCCTCAGTCGGCCAGGAATGAACCCTACGTGCAGAAGCAGGAGGAAGCCTGGAACACTGCTGGGTGTAGCCCAAAAGCAACCGAACAAAACACAAGAACCAGACTTACGGCAATTTATCACCATATAAATCTAGTTGATCACGTGGTCCACCTAAGCACTTGTTTTTTAAAATGTGGGTGGTAAAACGTGAGTAGAAAAAGAAAGGAAGCTTGAAGCTGCCTCAGTAGGACCAGTAGATAGAGCAGGTGGACAGGCAGGACCGAGGGGACAGGCAATGCTCAGGGCCCTCCCTGAGGAAGGAAAGATTCACTTGTTTTTCCTTTTTGGATTCCACGTGGCAATGCTCAGGGGTTACTCCTGGCTCTGCACTCAAGAATTACTCCTGGTACTGCTCGGAGACCATATGGAAAGCCGGGATCGAACCCAGGCAGGCCGTATGCAAGGCAACAGCGCTCCACATTGTACTATCACTCTGGCTCCAGAAAGGTCCACCTGACTGGCTCCTGAACGCCTGTGACTTCATCAGGCAGGATCCCTTCCCGGTGCCGGCAGTGCTCAGCTCCCAGGGAGTCTCAGCAGAGGGGAATCCCCCCACCCTGACTGTGATCCAAGCAGGGTATATGCCTGGAATCCTGGGGCACGAGCTTTCTGAGGCACCAGCAGGCTCCTTAGTGAGGAGAAGAGTGTCCCTGTGTCTGCTACAGGGGGACTTGAGGCGAGACAAAGCCTCAGCAGTGTGAGCAGAGGGCACAGGAGGCGCCCCTTCCTTCCCTCCACACCACACACACCAATAAGCTTCTGCAAGCAGCAGCGCCTTCAGCTAGAAGAAGTCAAGACCTGGCAAAGCTGGGACAAAGACCTCTCCCCACTTCACTGGGAATCCGAGTCCCGTCACCAGAGTACACCTGGTGTACTCTATCTTGGCTGAGCCCAGATAGAAATTCTATGATGCTCAGAGGACCGGTCTCGTCATAAGAGAAGGAAGACCATTAAAGGATTTCATAGCCAAGCTAGTCCTTCCCACACAGGGCAGAGATGAAAGGAAACGCGCATCAGACATGAGATCCTGAGAAACAAGACCCATCTTCATACCACGAGCTGCAGCACCCCCTGGTGGGCAAACAAAAAAATGCCCAGAGATTACAATGACAGAGGAAAAATAATCTCTTGTCTCTCACAGAGGGAAAAAATACAATCTGAAAGTCATGGAAATGGGAAATTCAATGGTATGAGGCTAGAAATCAACAACTGGGAAAAAATTAGAAAGGCCTCAGACATGTGGAGTAGATATAACATTTCCTCACTGGCTAAACATTCATCGAATATTGCTATATTGGGATTGATGAATATATGTCATGCTTGGGTACTTATAAAAGACTAAACTCCAGGACAGGCAGGACAGAACAGTCTGGCAGTGTGACCGGGTTCTCTAGGAGAGCATCAGAAACTGCACACGGAGCCACACAGCCTGAATTCACACGGCATGACACTGCCTCAAAGGTCATGCTCTATACTTAATACTCTGTGCTTAGTACTTAGCACAGAGTCAGCCTCCTAAGGGCACGTGGGTGCTGAGCCCAGCCAATGCTGAATGTTCCATCTCTTCCCACACCTCGTCCTACCGCCTCCCATGCTTTCCCTGAAACCTTCTCTGGCTGAAAGACACGCCTGACTTATACCTACCCATGCCTTGGCCCCTGCTGTCCCTTCTTGGGTGACTGCTCCCGAGAGTCTCTCCAGATCTGATTCCTCCCGTTAGGCAATCCTGTGCCCCTGTGCCGCCGAGGCCTCACCTGACCTTCCCCACTATCCCTACCCAGTGACTGCCCTGTGAGTCCCTGGGTCCCGTGGCACCTATGACAGCTGAGAATTGACTTTCTTTTTTTTTTTTTTATTTTTATTAAATATTTTATTATACCACAGTGAGATATACAATTACAACGTTGCTCATGTTTAGAGATTTCGGTCACATAGTGTTCCAGCACCCGACCTCCACCAGTGCCCATTTCCCACCACCAATGTCCCCAATTCCCTCCCCCTCCCATAGCCTGCTTCCATGGCAGGTTCTTTATCTCTTCTCTCTCTCCCTCTCTCTCTTTTCCATCTCTTACATATTGTGGATTACAATACATACACTTGTATGTATTGCACATACAAGTGATAGATGGTCGGCAACTACACCACCTCCGCTTAGCTGATGACATCGTTCTAATAACACCAAACATTAGCCAAGCGGAACAAATGCTGGCTGACTTCAACTGAGAATGTGGAAAGATAGGTCTACAGCTGAATCTAAAGAAAACTATGTTTATGAAAAATGAACTAGTTCCAGAGGCCCCATTCACTCTCAATGGAACAAACATCTCTGAATGCAGCAGCTATGTGTACCTAGGTCTAGAAATCAGCATGATGAACGACCTAAACCTGA
The DNA here is from genome assembly GCA_021461705.1 of Cryptotis parvus. Classification (NCBI taxonomy): domain Eukaryota; kingdom Metazoa; phylum Chordata; class Mammalia; order Eulipotyphla; family Soricidae; genus Cryptotis; species Cryptotis parvus. Next base: position 135,836 of record JAJIBD010026696.1, read on the forward strand.
GCTGCGCAGGAGGAAGAGAGCGGCGTGGAATGCCTTCAAAGGCATCGAAGTAAAGGAGCAAAAAATAATAAGTGGAGCAAACAAAGCCTCTTCAACAAATGGTGCTGGGAAAACTGGGCGGCTACATGTAAAAACCTGAACTTAGACCTCCTTCTAACGCCATGCACAAAAGTCAGATCAAAATGGATTCTAGATCTCAACATCAGACATGAATCTATAAGGTACATCGAAGAAAACATAGGAGAAACGCTCTACGATATCGTAACGAAAAGTATCTTTAAAGATGACACACCACTGACCAGGCAAATGGAAGCAAAGATAAACAAATGGGATTATATAAAACTAAAAAGCTTCTGCACCTCAAAAGAAACGGCGACCAAGATACAAAGACAATCCACAGAGTGGGAAAGGATATTCACCCAATACCCATCTGACAAGGGGTTAATATCCAGGATATATCAGGCACTGGTAGCACTCCACAAGAAAAAAACAGCCAACCCCATCAAAAAATGGGGAGAAGAAATGAACAGAAGCTTCCAAAAAGAAGAAATTCTAATGGCCAAAAGGCATATGAAAAAGTGTTCTTCATCTTTAATCATCAGGGAGATGCAAATCAAAACAACAATGAGGTACCATCTCCCACCACAGAGACTGGCACACATCCAAAACAGCAAGAACAACCAGTGCTGGCGTGGATGTGGGGAAAAAGGGACTCTGATCCACTGTTGGTGGGAGTGCCGACTGGTCCAGCCCTTTTGGAAAACAATATGGGCATTCCTCCGAAAACTAGATATTGAGCTCCCATTTGATCCAGCAATAGCACTCCTGGGAATATACCCGAGAGACCGAAAAACACATAGCAGAAACACTATCTGTACTTCTTTATTCATCTCTGCGCTATTCACTATAGCTAGAATCTGGAAACAACCTAAATGCCCGAGAACAGAGGACTGGCTAAAGAAACTGTGGTTCATCTACACTATGGAATACTATGCGGCTGTCAGAAAAGATGAAATTATGAAATTTACCTGAAAATGGATAGACATGGAGACTATCATGCTGAGTGAAATTAGTCAGAAGGAAAAGGACAGATATAGAATGACTGCATTCATTAATACGACATAAATAGATACCAGTGTTTTACTAAATGTGGGAAATGGTAATGGCAGATTAAAACTCACCATTGAATATACACAAAGAGACTTAAGTGATAAACTCTAAATACCTGCAGGGCTAGCCACAATGTGTAAAATAAGAGGGAGAGAGATGCAGAGACAGAGAGAGAGACAGAGAGAGAAAGAGAGGAAACTGGGATACCTGCTATTAAGGCAGCATGGGGGGTGGGCAGGAGGGGGTGGGGTACATTGGTGGTGGAAATGGGGCACTGGTGGAGGGATGGGTGCTGGTATACTGTATTACCAAGAACCAATTATGAACACCTTTGTAATTGTATGTTTCACTGTGGTATAATAAAAATAAATAAATAAATAAATAAATAAATAAATAAAAACATAAAAAAAGAAAAAAAAAGAAAATCAGAACAAGTGGATGAAGCCAGAAGAAAACAAACAAACAAACAAACAAAAAAAAAAAAACAAAGGCATCGAAGAAATAGCTAAAAAGGACAAAGAACCTCCGGCTCTGGGCACCTCTCTTTGACTCCACCGTTCTCTCTGCATTAACATACTCCTCAGAGACCTGGGCCCTACGAAAAGCAGGATGAGAATGCTATTCGGTCTCCCAGAGAGGAATCGAAAGAGCTATGATTGGAATATCACGCCTCACTCAAGTGAGAGAAGGAATCCCAAGTTCTGACCTCGGTCGGTATTCCAGAATCAGGGACGCTGTCTCGTTTGCCAAGGCATCGAAAATCAGATGGGCTGGACATGTAATGCGATTTGAAGACAACCGCTGGACTAGAGCCGTTACCGACTGGATCCCACAGGATGTCAAAAGATCACGTGGCCGCCCACCTACAAGATGGTCAGACTTCCTTGTCAAGACCCTGAAGGAACGGTTTGAGGCTCTTCATATTCCTGAATCAACCAGATGCCATTGGGCTACATTGGCAAGTGATAGGGTCCAATGGAAATGTTACTGGCGCCCGCTCGAGCAAATCGATGAATAACGGGATTCAAGTGATCAAGTGATCAAGTGATACATACACTTAGAGGCCATCATGTGCATTTTTTTGCCTGTATTTAATGCTCAGTTCTAGGTTGGTATTAACCCTTTCGGCATTTATTCACACATGTTCCAGAAAAGGAATTTTTAATGGGTGAATTTGGAATAATCTCTGAAAGCCATCTAAATGAAATGTCAGAAATAAATTAAAAAAGCCTTTGCCGCCATGTTGACTCACTCATTGATCCTGCGCCACCATATCCCGACTAAATCTCCTAGGAGATACACACCAAACATCTAAACCTTATGAAAATGCCACCCCATGCCCATTCAGCCCCCTGCTGAAAAGCCCAGAGAGCCTACAGGAGGCAGCCCGGCCACTACCCTACAAACCAAGGTTTGGGCAACAGCACTCGTCCTCACCACTACAGCCATGCCATGACTTTCTTTTCTTATGTATTTATTGTCCTACTGTCCCCAGGAGACTTGGATGATACAGTGTGTGTGTGTGTGTGTGTGTGTGTGTGTGTGAAAGACAGACAGACAGAGACAGAGAGATAGAGTAGTTTTTTGCCGTAACGTCCCACCTAGAACAGCGCCTGCTGCATGCTGCATAAACACCCCTTGCACACACAGGGAGACCAGGGCATCTATTTTCACTTCTACAGATCAGCCAGGTGTAAGTATGCCCTGCTTTGGTTTTACTCTCTGCAGGATTCTATCACCCATCCACAGAAAAAGGATCAAAAGCCACAAAACTGGGCCAGAGCGATAGCACAGTGGGTAGGGCTTTTGCCTTGCACAAGGTCAAACCCGGTTTCGATCCCAAGCATCCCATATAGTCCCCAAGCACCGCCAGGAATAATTCCTGAGTAAAAAGCCAGGAGTAACCCTGAGCATTACCGGATGTGACCCAAAAATGAAAAAAAATTAATAATAATTAAATAAATAAATGCTTTTAAAAAAGCCACAGAACCCAGGTTAGACTTTGGGCTATGGCCTTCAGACCCCATTAGTCTGCCTCAGAGGTATCCCCTCACGGACCCCCCTACACCCAATTTCTAGACTTCTCAGCTATGCTATTTGGTATCAAACAGGGCATGTTAAGCCTTAATCATACTGTAAAACCCAAAATGAAAGGGAGTGAAAGTGGACCCGGGGTTGTGACCGGGCGGTCACCAGCCAGCCTCTCCCTGTTCCCTCGCTCTGCAGCTAAACTCCAGTTCTAGACTCGCAGCTCTGTTTTCTAATTCTTGCTCCTTTGGTGCTAAGACGGGGGTGAAAGGACCGTTCACAGGGCTGGGGCGAAGGGCAGCCGCTCACCTGAGCGCCCCGCTGGAGCCGTAATACGCCTCGTGGCTATTGGGCGCACACTTGTGGGCTGCTCGGGACCGCCACGGCACAGAGCACAGAGGCTGGAGTGTGGATCGGACCCGGGAGCACAGCTTTGATTGAAGAACTGATCTGTGTAGGAGCAAGCAGCAGGAAGCGGTCAGCTCGTCCTTCTCGTGGGAGCAAGAAAGCCTCTTACTTTGTCCCTAGAATTACCTAAATTATGCCAAGACACATTCAGGAATTTATTACCAATAGGACAACTAGAAAGCATTAAAGCTGCTTTACGCTACTAGATCAGGGCTGGAATTGACCAGCCCTTGTTGACCAGGGCTGGGGAAAAAAAGCCCCAAGTCCGTGGATTTTCAGGAAAGTTAAGAGATACTGAGTGGTCGTGGTGGGTGGGTAGGTGATCTGGCAAGAAGGGGAGGAGAGGGCTAGGCTGGGGGTGGACCTGGGAACAAGAGGGTGTTTAAAGACGCAAACATTTAAGTGCTGAAACAAATGAGTGACCCCAAGAAGAAGGAAACACAGTAGCTGGGGCGGGCCTGGGGGCTCTGAGGAGGGGTGCAGACCGAGAAAGTGCAGGTACAGGGGATGGATCAGGGCTGTGCAAAACAGCTGCAGCTATCAAAGCCCACCACCTCTGCAAGGAGAGCATGGAAGGGAGAGTTTCTGACAGTGTAATTGTCTCACACCTGTCCAAGGAGATCTGAGAACGAGAAGGCAGGTGCGTGGACAGTTGGGACACTGGGAAAAGTACTGGGAAGCAGCAGGTATGAAACAGAGAAACAGGAGAAATAGGGTGGGTGCTCACAAGTGCCAAGGCCCCTTCGGAGCAAGCAGCTGGAGCAACCGGAGGGCATGTGCCATTCTTCCAGAACATTCTGCAGCTAAGATCAGACACAACGTGCTCAGGTGTTGAACAGAGAGTGAGTTTGTGTGGGGGGTGGGGAGGGAGTATTTCATGCCAGGTGATGACGAAAGAAGGGGAGCAGGAGGGCTTTCAGGTCCTGAGAACACGACAGTTGCTGAATGATTAATGAGCTCGAACGTGAGAACACCGAGCTCTACTGCTGTTGGGCTCTCAGCCCCACTGCGCTTCCCTCACAGTCACCTCCCAGAACACACTTACCCAAGTGACAAGACCCCGTCTGGTTGGATATTAACCCCAGAGGGATGGTCCAGCCTGCAGACGTGCCGACAGCTGAGTGACAGGATTTCTTGCCTCGAAGAGAGTCCCAGGTGAGGTCAGAATCCTTCTTAACCACTGCCACAACGTAGTACCCTTGCAACAGAGACACCACAATGTCAATAGCTCTGGGAGCCTCAGAATATTATAACACAAGCTGCCCGTCACCAGCCGCGCCTGTCCTGTCCGGCCTCTCCTGGGGAGCAGGAAGCACTTGGACCTTACTACATTCTCCCAGAAGAGCCGCCGTAGTGCTCAGGTGGGCACCAAGCCAGACTAGCGCCTTCCAAGTATGTCTATATACACACATGTGCACACACAGACACACACAACACACACACAAACTCTATTTTCTCAGTGAAATCCTGCCCTTCCTTTCTTCAAGTCACTTTTTCTGCCTCATAGACAGACCATGGACATACCTGGATTCAATAGAAAAGAGAAATCGCATTCTCTATGGGACACTATGATCTATAATCCCTCTCCTGTAGGCATTACATCATCATCTGTTTTCTGCTACTGCAAATGGTGGTATAATAAAATTAATTTAAAATACACTTATTAATTAAAAATAAACTTATAATGGAATTAATTATAAAATAAGTGTATTTTAATTAATTTTATTATACCACCATGAGATATATAATTACAAAGCTGCTCATGATTGGGTTTCGGTCATACAGTGTTCCAGCACCCATCCCTCCGCCAGTGCCCATTTCCCACCACCAATGTCCTTGGTTCCCTCCCTGACCCCCCAGACTGCCTCTATAGCAGGCACTTTGCCTCTTCTTCTTTTTGGAAGTTTCTGTTCATTTCTTCTCCCCATTTTTTGGTGGAGTTGGCTGCAAACCACTTATATGGATGCATGTATAAACATCTTTGTGCTTATGAATATACATGCTTGTATATTTCTTTTGTATAAAAGTCTTAAACAAAGATTTCAAGGCTTTTCACTAATTTTCTTGGCTTATAATCTAATCTACTTCTCTACTAATCATACTTAATCTTTCTTTCCTGCTACCTAAAACCTACCTCCTCCTCCTCTTTCCTCCTCCTCTTCTCCTCCTTCCTCCTCCTCCTCCTCCTCCTCCTCCTCCTCCTCTCCTCCTCCTCCTCCTCCTCCTCCTCCTCCTCCTCCTCCTCCTCCTCCTCCTCCTCCTCCTCCTCCTCCTCCTCCTTCTTCTTCTTCTTCTTCTTCTTTCTTTCTGCATCACACCCGACAATGCTCAGGGGCTACCCCTGGCTCTGCACTCAGGAATTACTCCTAGCGGTGCTTGGGGGACCATGTGGGATGTCGGGGACTGAACCTGGGTTGGCCGCATGTGAGGCAAATGCCCTCCCCATTCTGCTATCGCTCCAGCCCTGGAGTCTCTTGTCTTACTTCTGACTCTAAAAGAACTCCACTAGCATTTCCTGTGCTCTCCTCCCAATGCATGTAACTCAGTTGGGCACATGGAGTCAGGCACAGACTGCAAAGCTGAAGGTGTGTCAGGACTAAAGCCATCAATCTCCAGGAGACAATATGGTTAACCACCCCCCATTGCTGTGGTCTCTTTCTTGCTGTTGTCATTTCTAGGGCATGAAACCAGAAAATGGGGAGGTGGACGTGGCAAGGAGAAAACACAGAGTCAAAAGAGCCTTTGAGTCAGTGAGTCCTAAGGGCCTCAGCCAAGTTTCTTAGCAAGTAGGATCCTAAGTTCTCCGAGAAATGTGACGACTTTTCCAGAGCTCAAGAGGAGATAACCAATGAAAGGAAAACAAGGGTAGGGGCGTTGCATGCGGCCGATCTGGGTTCTATCCCTGACATCCCGTAACAAAACAAAACACTAAAGGTTGCTTTCGTTTTCCTACTCTTTCCTGTTGCCCCAGAAACGGCAGGTACTGTCGCCTGCCTCAGTGAGGGTCTCTGTGCAGCCCCTGACAAGGGCAGAGCCAGGTGTTTGCAGTCATGCTGCGCCTCCTCACACCCAGCTGTGTCTCTTGCTCTGTGTGGGACCTCACAGCCTCACTTTCCCATCTCCAAAGTCTAGGCCACAGATGCCGACGTAGCAGAGGCCCGTGAGGTGCGTGAGCAGGAAGAGGAAAGTGCTCTAGAACCGGAAATACAATGACTGCTTCAGCACAGATTTTCTCCTAAACTTTCTGTAGCTTCTCCTTCTCCCCCCTCAACTCTAGTAACTTCAGTTTATGTGTCAGTCCTCACCTTCACCCCCCAACATCAGGCCTTTTTATTTCTGAGCCCTGTGTTAGTCGACTGGCCTCACCTTCCATGGGTGCATCCACACACTGAGAACTAAGCTGCTCGGCACCATCTTTCGGCTCTAAAAAGAAAAAGGAAAACAAGGTACATGGTCCTCAAAGGCAGGTCAATCCCTTCTTCATCCCAATCAATAGCCAAGAACAAAACAGAGACACCAACAGTTAGTCATTGGTCCCCAACAAGTGAAAATTCAACATTAAATCCACGCCAAAATATAAAATTAAATTATGGAATTAAATTACAGAATAAAACTAATTTTGGGGTTTTTTGGGGTCACACCCAGCGATGCTTAGGGGTTATTCCTGGCTCTTTGCTCAGGGAATTTCCTGGCGGAGCTCAGGAAACCATATGGGATGCTGGAGATTGAACCGGGTCGAAGCCACGCAGAAGACAAATACCTTTCTGCTGTGCTATCACTCTGGCCCCAAATTAAAAATATAAAACTGGGGCCGGAGCGATAGCCCAGCGGGTAGGGCATTTGCCTTGCACGGCCGGCTCAGTGTCGGCCCGGGTTCGATTCCCGGCATCCCATATGGTCCCCCTGAGCACCGCCAGGAGTGATTCCTGAGTGCAGAGCCAGGAGTAACCCCTGAGCATTGCCGGGTGTGACCCAAAAAAGCAAAATAAATAAATAAATAAATAAATAAATAAATAAATAAATAAATAAATATAAAACTATGGGCTGGAGAGATAGTACAAGTGGGTAGGGCATTGTCGTGACCTGGGTTTGATTTCCGGTATCCCATATGGTCCTCTGAACCCACCAGGAGTGATCCCTGAGCACAGAAACAGGAGTAAGCCCCGAATACTGCTAGGTATGTTCCCATAACAAAACAAATACAAAACTAAAGAAATAGAGAAAAGAATCAAGACTCACGTAGCTCAAATCTTTATGGATAAGAGAGTGGGCGGAGTCTGACCAGCTCTCCTCAACTTTGACAAAGTTAGGTCTCTCATCTCAGCCCTACGGTAAGCCAATACAGACCAGAGTCTCCTGAATTAGTCGGTAGCTCTGACTTAAAGGCAGTTTGGTAAGCCAGGTGGTTAAATCTATGCCGTGACCACCAGCATCACTATTTCAATGAGAAAGGCGCTCCTTTCCTATTTGAGATAACATGGTTATGACCCATTACTCATAATACTTGTAGTATACAAAGTGATTTCACCTCCACCACCACAAAGTGTCCAAGACCATGGTGATATCTCTTTGAGTCCACCTTCTCCTTCCCCCACTCTGAAACTCTCTCACCCCTCTCTTAGTTACCTCAGCTCTATAGTCAAAGTCCAAGTGTTTGCTGTGGGATATTGTCCATTGCTTTGTTTCTCCATGTACTGGATCTAAGGAGATCATCTGGTGTTTATCTTTCTCCCTTTAACATTTCAACTAACATGACCTCCTCCATAAAGAAACTGTAAGACACAGATCTATATATTTATCTCTCTTGGATGGATGGATGGATGGATGGATGGATGGATGGATGGATGGACGGATGGATGGATGGATGGATGATAGAGATATATGTATCAAAGTTTATTTAACATAACTCCTCCATAAAGAAACTGTGAGATGTCTAGATACATAAGTATATTGGTCTCTAGATAAATAAGTATATCTCGATATCTGTAGATAGATATCTCACAGTTTCTTTGTGGAGGAGGTTAAGTGAAATAAGTCAGATTACATGGACACAGCTATATCTCACAGCATCCTCACCCACTCATCCTAGCTCTTGGCTATTCTAAATAGCCCTGCAATGAATATAGGTGCACATATCTTTTCACATGAATGACTTTGTGTTCTTGGGATATATGTGCAGGGATAGACTTGCTGGACTGAATGGGAATTTTGTGTCTCATTTCCTGAGAAGTCTCTCTACTGTTTTCCAAAGAGGTTGAGTCATACAACACTAAGGAAAAGTGTTCTTTTAATCAGCTTCTCTAACTCTTGCGTCTATAATCTGAATGGCATGTGGTCTACCAGCTCCCTACACAGCAAAAGCGCTACCATGATCTCAACAATGAACTATGCTATGTATTTATCTTTAATCTACCTTTAATTTTTGTTGTTTTGCAGATCATGCCCAGCAGTACTTGGGGTCACCAGGGTTACACTTGAGCACTGGGGTGGAAGGAGGATATGATGCTGGGGATTAAACCTGGGGCCTTGCACAAGCACTCGTGCATCCCCACCATCCTCTTTTTATGTCCATGACCCCAAGGGAATAAAACAAAGCGGCGCTTCCTCCACTTACTGTAGATCTCGGCCAGCACAGGGACCAGCCCACACTTGCCCGCTGTGTACACATGGCTTCCGTCCAAGGTCATGGCATCAGCTTCTCCTTTCTGAAGTTAGACCAATAACACAATAGTGAGGCTGTTATCCTATCCTTTCTAGCTTCCTGTCATATGTCACAAGGGCCTGTGGTTAACCAAACCATTGACCGCACCAAAGCGTTTGGACACAAGATAGTTTTGAGGGGGCTGGAGAAATAGTTCAGCATTTAGGGCACTTTCCTTGCACAAAGCCTACACAGGTTTGATCTCAGCATCCCATATGGTCCCCAAGCACTTCCAGGAATGATTCCTGAGTGCAGAGCTAGGAATAACCCCTGAGAATAGCCGGATGTGATTTAAAAAAAAAAACCTTAAAAACAAAGTATCGCTTTGAAAACTGGACCAACATTTGATCTGGTGACCCTGGAACATGCGTCCACCCAGTGTTGTTATTTGGCAACTTCTGTCCTCTCTTAAGCCCTCTGCCTCGACATTCCATCACCACTTTCCTTTGTGATCACTGTCTCACTGATCCCCACGTTCAGACTCCAGGAAGGTGTTTAATAGATCTTTATGAGACACATTTTCATTCATATGGAAGAGTTCAACTCTGTTCTCATAACTGTATTGGCACCTAGAGCCTTGGCACAAGAAACATTTTTATAAATAATTTCTCTAAATGAATACAAGTCATTACTTTGAATATTGTAAAGAATTTTTTTCTAGTAACAGGGAACACAGTAGACATGTAGTCCCAGTTAAATTATCAAGATCAAAATGCACAGGTACAGAGCATGGGACCGGAGCGATAGTCCAGCGGGTAGGGTGTTTGCCTTGCACGCAGCCGACCTGGGTTCAATCCCCAGCATCCCATATGGTCCCCTCGAGCAGTGCCGGAGTAATTCCTCAGTGAAGAGTCAGGAGTAACCCCTGAGCATTGCCGGATGTGACCCAAAAAAGAAAATGCACAGGTACAGAGCAGGGAGACAGCCTAAAAGCTAGAGTACATGAATGCTGAAGGCCAGGGTGTGATCCCCTAAAACCACATGGTCCCCCAAGCACTGAATTGGGAGTATCTCCCAAGTAATGCCTGAAGTGGCCCCACTAACCACACAAACACACACAGACACACACACACATACACACATGCACAAACACACACATTACTCTTCACTTTTGAACCAATTACTGGCATCCTGAAAAGTTTAAAACAACAGTAACCATGGAAGTGAATATGTACTATTTCTGTATGGGTGGGTCTTCCTAAATATTTAACGATGGTTACCACATGTATTTATTCCTCATAAAAATCCCATAAGCATTATGTAGTAACATAATTCTCCCCACTTCCATACATTGGAATTGAATCAAAGAGTGGCTTTTAAATTCATCCAGTCTATGATCAGTAAGACTTAAAATTAGTTTAGTTTCTTAGTTTCTGCTTGTAACCGCTATCTTTAATGCCAATAGCATCTGAATACTCCAACGAATAAATGACTAAAAACTGTTCTACACACTTTTTTATCTATAAAATGAGTTAATACCTCATAAGCTAATTATGTGAATGAAATAAAGTAAGCAAGTGAAAACCTCATGAAAATGCTTCTTCTACAGAAGAGAGCGCCAGTAGTCTGGGATGGGCTACCTTCCCCCATCTCCCTGTACTTCTGTAAGCCTGGCAGTCACGCATTCTCCCCCAAAACACAACCCAGGTAAAAATTTACCTCCAGCTGTATCACCTTTTTAAAAATTTTGAACTTCTTGGAGTGTGCTGCCACATTCACGGCAGCACAACTCAAACTCTGCAACACTGATAACCAGGAGTCACACACCAGATTGGATACGATGTAATGTAGAAGGCATCCAATCTCAATTAAAAAAAATCAACACAGAAGGCTTAACCTGTAACAACATCTTAGTAATCTCTTATCTAAGGGATTAATAGTTCCAACGTGAGGTACACAATCTTCACTAACTTTCTTCTGAGGAAACATTTTTTGATCATTCTTTTAGCAAATTATAACAAACAGTATAAAATAAATCACTGAGGGCCTGCTATGAGGGCAGGTTTAAGAGGTGGTTGGGTAAATTAGAGATAATAATGGTGGGAAGGTGCAATGGCGGTAGGATTGGTGTTGGTATATTGAACATAAGATCTTTATGAAAAAATGTATACCAGTGTTTATATTAGGTATAAGGGGAAAATCTTTTTTTTTTTTTTGCTTTTTTGGGTCACACCCGCATGCTCAGGGGGTTACTCCTGGCTCTGCACTCAGGAATTACTCCTGGCGGTGCTCGGGAGACCATATGGGATGCCGGGGATCAAACCCGGGCCGGCACAGGCCGACCACATTCAAGGCAAATGCCCTACCCGCTGGGCTATCGCTCCGCCCCCTAAGGGGAAAATCTTTAAAAATTTTAAATAACTCCAGAAATAGTAAGTGTCATTCCTACTATAACTAATTGTTTTAGTGGGGAATATATTCCAAGAACACCAGTGGATATCAGAAACCTGGAGAATAATAACTATATAGAGAGATAGTCTTGTCCCTACACATAAAAGCCTCTGATAAAATGAAAATAGGGAAGCGAAAACTATAAACAAGTTTATATTTTATTTAGAAAGCAGAAATGCTGACTTATAGAGCAAAACCTTTAAGCCATATTATGTATAACAGCAATAGATTTGGAAAGAAGTCATGTATGGGCATTTAGAAATGGTCAAAGAAATGGAGGCAGAAATATAAGTAAGCATCATTTAAAAACATTCTGACCTTTTACAAAAATTTAAAAATAGAAACATTCTGACCAAAGACAGATTCTTATCCAACAGAGGCCCCTGTAGGTGACATTCTAGAGTGACATGTAGTAGCATCTAGTCTCTGCCAACTAGTCTGTGCGGTTCTACTCAATGACATTTGCACCAAGATGAAATCACACAATGACACAGTTTATAGAATCCCTCTCAAGTGATGACTGTACTTGATGACATATTATCCAATCATTAAATACCTATTTAAAATAAATAATTCACTCCCTAAGAATGCATGCTAATTGTCCTCAGTAGTTTAATAATGACATGAGTTAACTCTTTGGACAGCTTATTGTATGCCAGGCCATGCTACAAGCACTCAAATTCACTTAATCCCAATAAGTGCTAGGTTTAAGAGACTTTATAAATTGCAAAATCTTAATTTTATGGGATAGTCCTATGAAGTTTTGACCAAGTTAGGATTTTTCTTTTTAAAAATTGTGCATCTCAGAGCTTGAATGATAGTACAGTGGGGAGGGCATTTGCTTGCAAGGGGACTGACCCGGGTTCGATCCCCGGCATCCCATGCAGTCCCCAAGCACTACCAGGTGTAATTCCTGAGTACAGAGCTAGGAGTAACCCCTGAGCATCATTGGGTGTGACCCAAAAAGCAAAATAAATAAATAAATAAAAAATAAAAGTTGATGCATCTCTTAAGCATCTGCCTTGTCAGTTCTTCATTTATAAACTCACCTTTTATAATGACAAATATTAGAAAAATAATTGGACAAATATTAGACAAACAATAGAAATGAAAGTTAACAAAACAATTTCACAACTCAGAAATTACATGGTGATGATCTGAGTTGTAAAGTTGTGAATGAGTTTCTTTTTTTTTTTTAAATACACCCACAAGAAGTTTTTTATTGGTTTTTTTTTTTTTTTTTTTTTGCTTTTTGGGTCACACCCGCAATGTTCAGGGGTTTCTCCTGGCTCTGCACTCAGGAATCACTCATCACTCCTGGCGGTGCTCGGGGACCATATGGGATGCCGGGATCGAACCCAGGCCGGCATGGGCCGGCGCGTGCAAGGCAAACTTCCCTACCCGCTGGACTATCGCTCCAGCCTGTATTAATTTATTTTTTTGCTTTTTGGGTCACACCTGGAAATGCTCAGGTATAACTCCTGACTTGGCACTCAGGATTTACTCCTGGCGGTACTGGGGACCATATGGGATGCCAGGGATCGAACCCGGGTCAGCTCTGTGCAAGGTAAATGCCCTATCCACTGTGCTATCACTCCAGCCCCCATCTATCATTTCTATAGACGCCTCCCCATTGGTGCTCAGGCCCTGGGGGTTACTCATGGATATACTGAATCCAGCAGTGCAAACCTGACCTAACTGTTCAATGCTCACCCGGCAATATGGGGTTATTTGGGCACTGTGATGTTGGGAGCTACCAGGGTGATACCCAGAAGTGCTTAGGGTGGCCATATGATTCTGGGGATCACACTGAGGGCTTACATACAGAAGCCATGCGCTCTGCCCACTCTGAACTATCTTTCAGGCTTTCATAAGTCTGTGTTAGGGTCTGGCATTTCTTAGGACTTACTCCTGGCTCTGTGCTCGGGGATCATTCTTGGAAATGCCTCGATGGACCATATGCAAAGTTGTATATCGAACTGGGGTCACTCACATATAAGGCAAGGACATGTACTATCTTTAGTCCCTTATTTTTCACTTTTCTTCCCCAGCATGTAATATTTTTATTGCCAGAAAAATAAACAGGACTAAAGAACTAAGACAGTTGATTTGCTTTCTTAATTCACAGCATCCTGACACTAAGTTGGGGTGTCCTGCCCATTCCCAGGCAGGACACACTTGGCCCCCCTGCACTCCAGAGCTGACATCTTAAGAGTCCAGATCTGGGCCGGAGTGATAGTCCAGCGGGTAGGGTGTTTGCTTTGCACACAGCTGGCCCATGCCGGCCTGAGTTCAATCCCCGGCATCCCATATGGTCCCCCGAGCACCGCCAGGAGTGATTCCTGAGTGCAGAGCCAGGAGTAACCCCTGAGCATCGCCAGGTGTGACCCAAAAAAGCAAAATAATAATAATAATAATAATAATAATAATAATAATAATAATAATAAAAATACAGAGTCCAGATCTGGTCTGGCTCTGTGTTCCTGCTACCCTGCCTGAACCCGAGGGGCCGACGTGGCAGAACGTGATGGAGCTTGGAGGCCAGGGCACACTGGCCAGAAGTGTCTCACCTCCGGACCGACAGGAAAGGAGACAGGAAGCTCACATGCCAGGCCCTGCGGTGGAGGCGGGGTTCTCCTTACCACAATGGCGGCCATGCAGTCCTCCGTGGTGTCCGCGCTGGAGCACTGTAGGATGCCACCGCTCACAGCACTCCACTCATCACACTTGGCCTTCCGTGCAGACCCACCCGCACCACAGCACTCCTCTGCGGGTGCCCTGCACCTAGGACATGGGGAAGACTCAGGCATCCAAAGGCAGCCCAGGAAGATTCTGGGGATACGCTGCCGAAATATCTGCCCAGGGGGCTGCATTCACAGCCGCCAAGATGGCATGACTTGGACCCACGCCACTGCCCATCAGTCTCCAGGAGAAATGGGGAGTGGTGTCAGACCGCAGTGAAGGCAGAGCAATCCCTTCCCTCCCGACCTCCCCCTGCAGGTGCCAAGAAAGTTTCTGTGGTTCTCACCCTACCCCACTGCCTGGGCGCTGTCCCCCCAGTCCTTACAAACCTCCCCCGTAAACGCTGATTGGTGGAAATGTACTCATATCCCATGTACAGCTTGGCATCCATCCTCGGGGCACGCGTAGAAACCCCCGGGCAGCGCCGGTGAACAGCAGGTCCTTCCCGTGAGCCGAGCCGAAGAGCTGGAACTCTGTTGATTGGTCTTTTCCAAAATGTTCCTGCCCAAAGGATAAAGAAAATAGCGAGGGAAAGAAGCTGGCAGAGGAAGAACCCCAAGACCGGACAAGGAAAACAGAAGGGGAAGAAACGTAGAAGCTTACGCGGCGAGACCTTGGGGCTGTCAGATCTCGGCACAGGGGTCCCGGGACTACACGTGCCCCCCCTCCCCCTGGGCTCCCCTGTGCATTGGGGAAGGTGCCCGCTTCCAGCAGTCTGTCACCCCAAGAGGCCCACGGTCAGCTGGGACCGCCCAGTCGTGCAGCCAGAGCACAAGAGTCCGGGAGCCCCCAGCCTGGGCCTGCCACAGAGCACTTCAGGCCGCCCTACCCTCTCAGGCCTCTACACGGACAAAGGTCCCTTTGAGTATGACTCTTGCTGTGTAGTCTCACACACACACACACACACACACACACACACGTGTCTGTTTGCGTTTTGCTTTTGTGCAGCTCTGTATGGAAGACACCTACTGCCTCCTCAGGCAAACAAGCATGCCCAGAGCGTGTGAGAGGACTCCTCAGCGTCCTTTGTCAGCTGTCAGGAGACACGCCATCTTAACCCACCTGACAAACGCCACGGCTCTACTACCTTCAAACCGACTGCACTCCTGAGAAGGACTCCTCCACAGCATCGGGGCTGCGGCTAACAGTTCTTCCCAAGCCAAGGCAGGGAAAGAGTCAACAAGTTTCCTCGGCCAGAAAACGTAAACAATCCTGTGAGCAGAGGTTTCAAGGCCCTCCGGAGTCTCTGAGGCACCAGTCCAGCCTGCAGCTTCCAAAGAATTTAACCAATAGAAAATATGCCCCGAGCCACATTGCAGACCCGGAAATGTCAGACACGTCTCTCAAAATCTATCTCGAGAGGCCAGAGAGATAGTACATTGGGTCTCAAACCTGCAAAAGCCCATAGAGGAGCCAGCTGGCAAGTCAGCACAGGCCCCAATCCCAGCAGGGACCAGCAGGGACGCGCACCTGGGCGTGGCTGAGAAGCTTCCAGATCTGGTCCTCTTTGCCGCCCACGCTCGGGCCACCACAGCGTGGGAAGGGACCCGGCCAGATGACAGTCCTTGTATTGGTCCACTGGCTTCCGAGTGTTGTCCCGGCAGAGCAGCTCATACTGGTCCCTGCCGGCCTTCTCTGGCACATTCTCTGAGGGAGGAAGAAAGCCCGGGTCAGGCCATAGTGGGCAGAAGCCTAAGCCGTGTTCTCTGGGCCTTCCCTGGTTGAAACAAGGGGTTGGGCCCCAAATGAAGCCTGGATGCCACATGAGCAAACTGAAATGACTTCCGGTTGTGGATAATGATTTCTGGAACGATCTAATGTTAAAATCATCACATCTCTAGACCAGGAAGCTGCCAGGGTGGAGGCCCACAGGTTCTCCCCTCCCCCTCTGACACTCTACCGAACACCGCCAAATGCCTCCACGAAGCTCACGCCCCTGCACTGTCCTGCAGACACCTGGTGAACGGACGCCGAGTCGGTCACTCTGGGCCAGGCCCACCTCCTCAGGCGCCCCTCTGAGACTCTGCTCCTGCCACCAACCCGCAAGCTTTGCGCTGTTTTCTGGGCTTCCATCTGTCCTCATGACGTGATGACACTTCTAAGGGGCTTTTGAATCCCAATAGCCAAGCCCAGCCCAGAAGAAGCTTTTACACCATGTCCCAGACCTCTCTAGGAGAGAGGAAGCAATATAAGAACCCCACCTTCTCCTTCCAAGGCAGCCTAAAGTGTCTTCAAAAACATAAAAAGGGAGCATGCAGTCTCAAACATGGCTGGGGAAGCTGGAACTCCGCTCTCCCCAGGCTCAGCTGACCATGGGGCTCCCAGGAGGACAGATGGGTTTTGGGAGGGGCCCATCACCTCTGGGGGTCCCAGAAGCAACTGGATGAGACTCGCCCACCACACTAGCCACCACCTTCGCTGTCCAGATGCTGACCATGAGGCCCCTAAGTCACGCCAGCAGCTGCGCAGTCCATCAAACTAGTGGAAACAGTTATGTCCTTTAATGTACTGCATTCTACGATGTGTAGGAAAGTTAGGCTGAGGGAGAGATAGAGAGGAGAGAAAAGAGATACAGAACCTGCCAAGTAGTTGAGGTGTGGGAGGGGGAGGGAGGTGGGGACATTGGTGATGGGAGATGGGTTCGGGTGGAGGGATGGGTGTTGGAACACTGTAGAACCATAACTCTACATGAGCATCTTGCAATTGTATGTCTAAAAGTGGTGTAATAAAATTTGGGGGAAAAAAACCATAAAAAAGGTTTCCAGCCTTCGACACAGGGGTATTAACTTTGGCTAGACTTGGACGCCCAGGCAACTCACTGTGGCTGCAGACACATGCCTCAAAGAGCACGTGATCCCGGCATAGAAACATGCTTGAGCAGAGACAAGCAGGACAGGGAGTTTCCTGGGGCTCATCTTAAGCAAGAGCCCAAGGCTGTGTCCATGGACCGCACGGTCCCAGAGATGGACCCGTCTCCTCAGCCCTGCCTGACGTAGGAGGTTCTGGGGGGGGAGCAAGCTGGAATGTCACACAAAAACTGCTCCTTGGGAGGTGCAGGAGTGAGGTGGGTCGTAGGAGACCCCTCAGGGTGGCGGGGGTCCATGTGGAAACCAGAGGGCCTCGGAGCAGCCTTGACTGTGTTCTCAGCCCGAGTCTCCCAGCCCCAGAGCAAGGAGGTGGCGCAGGGTCTCACGCACTTGAAGGCACCACGTAGCCAAGTATGGTTCTTGGGAGGAGCAGGCACACTTGTCCGTCCTTTGCCCCACACACAGTTGACACAGGCTGGGGAAGTTCTTCCCATCGGCACAGGGGACACAGCTGCTAGAGAAGAACTGAGCCACGGCTGCTTAAGACAAAGACCCCAGAAGATGAGCTGATGTCCGAGGGTGAAGGGCAGGGAGACAGGGGTGCCCCCCCGCAATGCTGCAGTGTGCTATGTGAGGGCTTGCGGCTCTGCACACATTCCTGAGTTCCTGAGTGTCCAGGCACCACACTCAGCAGGGGGCCCGGCCTCGCGCTGAGCTATGTCCCAGCTAGCCTGTGGCCAGGCCTGGGAACTGCCCACCTACACTCGAGCCAGCTGCAGTCAGCCCCCTTTACTTCAGGACATGGGGCCATACACGCCACCTCCCCTTCTGATCCGGGCTCTCTGGTGGCCCCTGGGGCTCCCTTTTCCAACAAACCTTGGCAGAGGCTGGAAGAACTTGCCTGGTGGGGAGGTGAAGGGTGTGACAACTGTCACCTCATAAAACCCCGGACGTCCAGCAGTGCCCGCCACTGAGGCACAGGGAAACACCAGGCAGAGCCTGCAGGTGCAGGGCCAGAAGCCCCTACTCCCGGTGACAGTAACAGCAGAGCAGCCTTGGTCAGCATTGCTAAAAGATGCATGTGACAGGGGGACTTCAAAGGCTCCCGGGAGCCGGAGCAATAGCACAGGAGGGAGGGCATTTGCCTTGCATGCGGCCAACCAGGGGTTCAATCCCCAGCATCCCATATGGTCCCCCGACACTGCCAGGAGTAAGTCCTGACACCTAGTGAACAGGACTGAGCATCACCAGGTGTGACCCACTGTCTTCCCGCTCATCATCGATTTGCTCGCGCGGGCCCCAGTAACATCTCCATATGTCCTGTCTCATGCTAGTAGAGCCCAAGGGTATCTGCTTGCTCCAGAAACATAAAGAGCCTCAATCCATTCCGGAATGAGGTCTATAATTATTACTGGTATTTGGCATATCAAATACAACACGGGTAGCTTGCCAGGCTCCGCCGCGCGGGTAGCATACTCTTGTAGTCATCTCTAAGTCCAGCATTTATTGATAAACCGCCCAGCCGCTATGCCACGCGAGCCGGGCTGTGATAGGCTGGTCTGCTGGGTGGAGTTCTGACGAGAGAGAAGTCCAGATGAGGAAAATGGAGGCCCTCATGGAGTGGGGGTCGTTTGGCTTGTTGCAAGGCTCTGCGGGGTGGCGGCCAGGGCTAGAACCCGCCATCCCTCCTGGGCGCCTCGCTAGCGGCTGGACACAGGGAGAGCAAGTAGCAGCTCTGCCCCAAGTCTGTGAGTCTTGGGGTGTGACCCAAAAAAGAAAAAAAAGATTAAAAAGGCTCCCGGACTCATCTGGTTGGTCATAACTGACCCAGAAGTCACGCGGTACATAAGACACTCAGGGCTGTGGTCCATCCACCCCATCTCGGCCCCATCCTAAATGCTTCCTAAAGCTGTGAGACCTGGCCTGTGGCAGTTATCCCTGGAGAGGAAAGCAGAGGCGTCTACCACTAGCCTTGCCAGCCAGGCCGCTGTTATTCCCGTGACTGTCACGAACTCAGAGAGACAAAGGCACTTTGCTGAAAGAAGAGTCAGCTCCCGGTTCCCAGCCCCGCCCAGTGCTACAGCAGGTGGTCCTCAGCCCTCTTAGAGCGCATGAAACATGTACACAGGAGGGAAGGTAACTGCAAGGCCCACATGCCATCCAAGAGAACTGGTCACTGGGCCCAGCTGGCCGCTTACCTTCTTCCCCAGAGCCCGCTGGAAGGAGCGGCCCGATGGGGATGTTCCACCCAGCGGCCCAGCCCAGGCCTGGGTGGCAGGACTTCTTGCCCTGGAGCTGGTTCAGCTGGAAGCCACTGCCCTTTTTCACGAGGGCTACAACATAGTGGTGGGTCTGCGGATCTGCAGGCCAGACAGGGAGAAGAGGCAAAGGAAGGTGCCATATGGAGCTATTCATTTGCTGGAGGAAGGAAATCATAGGAGCTTCCCACCCCTGGGACAAAGGCAGCAAAAGGCAAGACCAAAGAGCCCTAATTTACAGGAAAGAGAAGCCAACCCCTTTCCAATCCCGGGCACTAGTTCCTTTCCCGGCAGTCCCACAAGCCAAAGGACATGGACAAGAGGGGCCCAGACATGCAGTCTCAACCCCTGACCATCATCAACCTTCTCTGTTTCTTGGTCTGAGACTAGACACGGAAGAGAAGGGCGAGGTCCCCAAGATTTTTGCAGGGCTCTGCAAGTTAGAGTTAAACTGAGGCGGGTAGAGTTCATAAACACACTGAAGATCACTGTATCACTGTATCACTGTCTTCCCGCTCATCATCGATTTGCTCGAGAAGGCACCAGTAACATCTCCATATGTCCTGTCTCATGCTAGTGTAGCCCAAGGGCATCTGCTTGCTCCAGGAACATAAAGAGCCTCAAACCATTCCATCAGGTCATGGGAATGAGGTCTATAAATTGTTACTGGTATTTGGCATATCCAATACAACACGGATAACTTGCCAGGCTCTGCCGTGCGGGTGGAATGTAGGGTAGTGAGGAAACCCTCATCACTACCTTATGGACTGTTGGAGGACAGGTTTAGCTAACCTGGGAGCTTTGTTGTTTTGCCCACTCAAAGCTTAATCTTATTTAAGCCAAGGTTCATTCTAATGAGACCTCTCTTCTATGTAAACACTGCTAGAGGGTGTGGCAGTTACAGAAGTCACCTTGATTGAATAACTTCTGACTTATACATCTACGAAGACTTCTATGTTTTCTAGATTGGGCACAGCTCCTCTTTATACCCACTGCACCCAGTGTGGGACAGTTATAATTTACCAGGAGACTACCACCCTGGCTACGCTGAGACTATAGGAAGACTATAAGAAGGATCATACTAGTTTGCTCTAAGCAGTCGAGTGTGACCCTTTCAGTACACAAGAACAGATACTCAGAATCACCCTGGTGCAGACAATAATAAGAAGGACCTTGTGAGTACCATCTAGATTACATGTAGCTCATGAAGTTAAGATGTATTACTTTATATCAGCCCTCTCTCTCTCCAGTGTTTTACATAAGAGATAATCTTGGCATAACCTTTGTTTATACCTGCAATAGGGTGTGGCACTACACTCTGTTTAGAGTTCTTTGTTGACATGACCCTCCCGGTTGGATCACTTTGGTGTATATAAGGGGCTGACTTGAGGCGCCTTCACCTTTTGGGCCTTTTAGCTTTCGGCTTTTGGCTCCTGTGGCTTTTGGCTCCTCGGCCTTTTGCTTTTGGCTTTTGGCTTTTTGCTCTTTGGTATTTTGCTCCTTCTGGGTAGGACTCAGCTCGGGTGAGATCCTCTCTCTTTGGTGGGAGACTTAGGCTCTTCTGTATGGTCTAAGTTCAGACCAGAGCTAAAGTTTGTTCATAATATTGGAGTGCTGTGGAAGAGTTTTTGTACTATTAAAAGCCTTTTTGGAACTGCACGTGAGTTTTCATCTGTTCTCCCGGCATCCTCGGAGGTAGAAGAGAACCTCTGTCCTGACACTGTCGGGGACCCCGGCGGTGTTCCCGACAATGGACAAGTGTGAGGAGGATGCTAAGTCCTCCCTTCAAATCCTCCCACTCCTGTCCTCCCAATATACTGGCCTGGACTCAGGGGCACCTGCGGGGCTTAGCACAAGTCTGTCCAGTGTATGTCCAGAGATGGGCCAATCACAGTGCGACCAGAATACCCATCAGGACACCAAGCTCCCAGCTTCCCAGGAAAGCCAACGTCCCAGAACTGGGGGTGAGTGCAGGGGACAGCTGCTTCAATCCCAAGAGGACAACACTCTGCTTCCTCAGAGACTCTAAATGAAGAGGCTGCCTTCTCCCCTGCTGTGAGTCAGCCCTGTACAGCAGAGCCCAGACCTCTCCAGGGAAAGATGAAGGAAAAGCAGGAGCCTGGGTCCTCACGGAGAACGCACCATCTTGGGAGCCAATCACCTCGGCCACAACGGGCTTCAGGTGATAGGGGGCCAGACCAGCCTCAAACACCAAGCCTCCTTCAACGGTCACCGCGATCCGCTTCATTTGCCTGAAAGAGAAGAGGCCAAATCTCAAACCCAGACATTCCCTGCTCTCTGCTCAGGGCATTGCTCTGGACAGCGCCCAGAGGACCAAGTGGTGCCGGGATCTAACCAAGGTCCTTCTCATGCAAAATACACACAGCCAATGGAGTCATCTAGATCTTCACTAGTGATTATAGAATGATTTTATGTGCTCAACCATGTACTTTTTCTTAACAGTTAAAAAATTAGTTTATTGAGGGTGGAGTGATAGCACAGTGAATAGGGCATTTGCCTTACATGCGGCTGACCTGGGTCCGATCCCCAGCATCCCATATGGTCCCCTGAGCACCACCAGGAGTAATTCCTGAGTGAAGAGCCAGAAGTAACCCCTGAGCATTGCCGGGTGTGACCCCAAAAAAGGCAAAAAAATAATTAGTTTATTGATTCTGGGGCCAGAATGACCAGAATGTAAGGCAGGTAGGGTGGTTTGCCTTGCATATAGCTGACAAGGGTTTGATCCCCAGCATCCAGTAGTTGGTCCCCAACTACTGCCAGGAGTAACTCTTGAGTGCAGAGCCGGGAGAAACCCCTGAGCATTGCTGGAGTGTGGTCCCCCCAACCAATTATTTCCTGGTTATGTTATAATTAAAAATTGGTCTTTGGAAATCAATATTTATTAATTTTTTAATAAATTTTCATTAAAATTTTATAAATTTAAAATAAATTTATAAGCTTATATTAAATTTATCATTTTATTAAATCAAAATGTATATAAAATTGATTCAAAAAGACTGATTTTTATGAAAATTACATTTAATTTATGTATTAAGGTTTAGAGAATAGGCAGGTATTTGACAACAATTCTTCACCAGCAATAAGGCAACATATTCTCTCACTTATTACTAAATACTATTTATTTGTATTATGTTGGAGGACAGGTTTAGCTAACCTGGGAGCTTTGTTGTTTTGCCCACTCCCAGCTTAATCTTATTTAAGCCAAGTTTCATCCCAATGAGACCTCTCTATGTAAACACTGCTAGAGGGTGTGGCAGTTACAGAAGTCACCTTGATGAATAACTCTGACTTATACATCTACGAAGACTTCTATGTTTTCTAGATTGGGCACAGCTCCTCTTTATACCCACTGCACCCAACGTGGGACAGTTAGAATTTACCAGGAGACTACCACCCTGGCTACGCTGAGACTATAGGAAGACTATAGGAAGGGATCATACTAGTTTGCTCTAAGCAGGCAAGTGTGACCCTTTCAGTACATGAGAACAAGATACTCAGAATCACCCTGGTGCAGATAATAATAAGAAGGACCTTGTGGGTACCATCTAGATTACATGAAGCTCATGAAGTTAAGATGTATTACTTTATATCAGCCCCCTCTCTCTCCAGTGTTTTACATAAGAGATAATCTTGGTAGAAAGGATTAGACCTTAGCATAACCTTTGTTTATACCTGCAATAGGTGTGGCACTACATTCTGTTTAGAGTTCTTTGTTGACATGACCCCTCCCGATTGATTACTTTGGTGTATATAGGGGCTGACTTGAGGCACCTTCACTTTTGCCTTTTGGGCCTTTTTGCTTTTGGCTTTTTGCTCTTTGGCCTTTTGCTCCTTCTGGGTAGGACTCAGCTCGGGTGAGATCCTCTCTCTTTGGTGGGAGACTTAGGCCTTTTTGTATGGTCTAAGTTCAGACCAGAGCTAAAGTTTGTTCATTATATTGGATTGCTGTGGAAGAGCTTTTGTACTATTAAAAGCCTTTTGGAACAGCACCGACTCGTGAGTTTTCATCTGTTCCTCCCGGGTCCTCGAAGATAGAAGAAAACCTCTGCCCTGACACTGTCGGGACCCCGGCAGCGTTCCCGACAGTATTATAGTCATAATAATTATGTGGATTGCTCATAATTTTTCCTGAAACACTTTTTACACATTATTTTCAATGTAAATAAAGTCACATTTTGGGTAATAGATGAACATAATGTTATGTTCTTTCCAAAAGAACATATTCTTTTCCAAACCAATTTTTCACTAATAAATTATTCTACAATAAAAGTAAATGATTCTAAGAAACATTTTTATTCTATCATGCTCTTTACACATTCAATCATCTTAAAATAATTGATATTTTGTTTGTTTTCTACCTTATGCATTTTACAATTTACTGCATTGTCAAAATTTTTAAAAAGACAGAACCAAAAAA
>JAJIBD010026697.1:0-43339 GCA_021461705.1 Cryptotis parvus
CTGCCCTGTGTGCAGGTCGGTGTTGGCTCCCCAGCACCACACATGCAAAAGTTTTTGATCTTCTAATTTAGGGCCATTTTAACTGAATGAATATCATTTTACAGGCTATAGGTCTTTAAACCTCTACTTAAAAATATGGATGTGTGGGAATCAGAGCAACGGTACAGCAGGTTGGGGGCACTGGCCTTGCACGTGGCTGACTCAGATTCTATCCCCTGGATCCCACAGGGTCTCCAGAGCCCACCAGGCGTGATTCCTGAGCACAGAGGCACGGAATAAGACTTGAGCACCACTATCTATGGCCCCAAAGAAACAGAAAGATAAAAATATGGATTTGTTTTTTGGATGGGCTTTGGGGTCACACTTCTGACAGTGCTCAGAGGCTCCTCCTGGCTCTGAGACTGGGACCTTGTCAGGTCAGTGCTGGGGACTGAACCCAAGTTGACTGCAGCAAGGCAAAAGCGCTTTAAGCTCCTACTAACTCCTTAGCCCTGGGAAGCATTTTAAAAAAATTTTAACACTGAAAATAGAATTATTTTTGAGGCACTGGGTTCTATCCTCAGTACCTCCCCAAAAGAGAATCATTTTTATTTTAATATATCATATCATATAACTATATTATATATCATATATGATATATTTTATATTATATATAATCACCATATGATCATAAATATGCAGTTATATGATTTATTATATAAATACATTCCATGAAATGAAAATATTTGTATAGTATATTTAAAATTTTTAACTTAAAGTTTGAATTATAAAAATATATTTTGTATAGGAAACAAGATACATCATAATGATAAATATATAATATAACGTAATGATAAACAAATTCAAAAATAAAAGCATTGTAGATGTAAGCATGCAGTCCCCACGGTTAAAATCCAGTCAAGGGGCTGCTCCCGCACAGGTCTGGGGATCAGAGACAAGTGTGTGGCCCGCAGGAAGCACAGGGCTTGGCTAGTTACCAACCCAGGAACTCCAGGTAGAGGAAGTCACCTATGCCTAGAACTGAGGCCCATACACAGGGCCAGAGAACCAAGTGCATGACTTGGGCCCTTCAGTAACATTTCTTCAGATGAAACCCAGCTGTGGAAGTCTGACGGCCGGGCCCCAGAGAGCTCAGAATGGATCTTCCCAACACACAGAGCACGAGAATCTTTCTTTTGTGTGAAGGAGGTTTGGACCACACGGAATACTCTGGGCTTACTCCTGGCTGTACTCAGAGGTCACTCCTGGTGGAGTGCGAGGTACCCTATGGGGTGCTGGGGACAGAACTGGGTCGTCTGTGCCCAAGGCAAGCACCTTACCTACTGTATGAAATATTCCAAACTGAGGTTAGCCAAGGCCCTCAGACTCATCGCTTGACTCCCTCCAAAAAGAGGGAATGAGCCCAGAACCAGGGAGTTCACCAGAGGCACCATCTCTAACAGAGCGCCCACCTCCAGGGCAGATAAATGTGTATATACGGAGCATCAGGTCCCTTAGTCATTCAAGTCCCGTGTCCCTCATCTCTGCCCCCCCCCCGAACTCCAGATCCATGTCCTTTCCTTAGCTCAGAAGAAGTCCTGTTTGCCCCGTTTTCTTTAGCATTCTCCCCTTGCTCCATACCTAAAAAACTGTTCCAACAGTTTTTTAAACTGCAAATCTAAATGCAAATGTTAATTACTTTATTGGTCTTCTGGTGCACATCCCCTTACTCTGCAATCCATACTCCTTTGCCTTCTTCCTACCTCATAATCCACCACCCCTAACCTCTGTTCCCCCACTTTTTTTTGCTTTGGGGCCACATCCCACATCACTTGAGTTTTTCTCAGCTCTGTGCTAAGGAGTGACCCCTGGCAGTACTCTGGAACCTTCTGAGGTGCCTCTTTGAACCTGGGGCAGACACAGGTGAGGCAAGAGCCTTATTTCCTGTACTCCCTCTCCAGTCCCTCTCTCATCATGTCAATCTGACAGATCATTCTCAGTCATTCTCACCTCCATCCAGACCCTGAGAATATGGAGGTGAGTAAGACCAGACTGGTCTTGAAGGAGGCAGAGCAGTGTCCTGGTGAGGACTGTTGGTCATTTTTCAACGGAGCCAGTCCAAGGAACGTGGGCCACAGCAAAGAGGGATATTAGATTAGCTGGTGTCCAGGGAGCAATCTTGGAAAAGGACTGTTTGACCTCAACAATGTATGCCCGGCACTTGGCAGGAATTCTGGCCTGTATCAACACTTGCTACTTTGCTCTAGACAAACACAGAAGAACACTTCAAAAACCCATTGCAGGCATGAGCTAGAGTAAGAACCCAAACCAAAGCAAACCCCCTAAAACCAAGACAAGTCAACATAGATCTCTTCAAAATAGTATACCTATCTGGACTTTTGTTCAAATGATCCTTTCTCTAATGCAATTTGATCACGCGTGATTCTGGGTTACTTTCAAATGTAAATAGAAACCTTTAAAAAATATCTTACTGGAAAATTCTGCACCTTTTAGGTTGGGTTTTATTTCTGCACATATAGAAACCAGGAAGAAGCAAAAATAGTGTTCTTGTTGCTTTGGAAGCAACTTCAACTGCTGGGATTCCAACTCCTTCCACTGCGTTGGAAAGAACTCTCAGAAAACAAAGGGAGGAATTGAAAACACAATCCCAGTTTGACCTCAATCCAGAGGTACAGGGTATTGACGGGTTTCATGCATTTCTGTCTTCTCTACTGTAAGATAAGTGGTTCTTTCTCCCAAATGATCGGTACTTTATTTGAGAAATTTATCAGCATTTATCAACACCAAGAAGGACTCACTTTTTTTTTTCTTTTTTGGGTCACACCGGCAATGCTCAGGGGTTTCTCCTGGCTCTGCACTCAGGAATCACTCCTGGCGGTACTCGGGGACCATATGGGATGTCGGGATCGAACCCGAGCCTGCATGGGCCGGCCGGCGTGCAAGGCAAACACCCTACCCTCTGGACTATCGCTCTGGCCCCAGGACTCACATTTTTGCTCTGGGGACACGGTTAAAGTGAAGTTGGTCACACATAGACTTTCATCTTCACTGAGAAGCACCATGTTCTCAACTCTCCAGGAGCAGAAATGAAGCCAAGAATTCAAGAAAGTGTTTTTCTCCCAACAGCTCTTAGAATCCTTAGCAACTCTCTTTTGGCCTTCACCTTTGACCTTTTCTCCTGTCTTCTTCTCTGTTCCATCTTTTCTCTCCTCCCAACTGGACTGAGGTCAGGGCAATATTAGCAAAGGCCATTTCCATCCAGTTGGAGGACAGTGTCCCCACTGGCTAATACTGTGCATTGGAGGATTTTTTTCTTCAGTTGCGTGAGGTCTGGGCACCTGTCACTGGGTCAGCACCACGTCACCTGTTTGTGGACAGCAGCCCCTCTCTCTTCTGCAGCAGCCGGAACTCTCCAGAGCAGCTCTGGGGACTGACTAGGGTTTGCTAATTTCCTGGCCTGATTCCCTCACACAGGCGCCGGGCAACGAGCTTCCAGCAGTTCCCACTGGGCCCCTAAACAGGATGAGGTCAGATGAGGGTTCCCTGCCAGCACTAGGCAGAGAGAAAACATCCTGAAAAGGGGGCTTCAAGGGGGTAGTCTCTAGCACCTGGCACCCCTATCGACAATCTTAAAATGCTGGAGAATTAAACCATGTGACTTTCAGCAGCAAAAGGGGCAAAGGATAATGGGAATGCAGCAGAGACGGCATGGCTGGAATCTTGGGTTCTAAGCGTGCGAACAGCCCCAGCACCTTGTGAGAGCTCTGCCTGACAAACCTGTTTCCTGTCCGGAATGCTGGCGAGATGCACTCACACAGCCCTCAGGCACCCTGGATGTATTGCACAGTCACCGTCCCTGCAGGGGAGCAAACCATTAGCTTTCCCTTTCACCACCTCAGGCTCTGACTGTGGCCAAACGGCACAGAGACTAGAGAGGATCCGACTTTGTGACTTCAGGTCGGTAGCAAATGTCACAGCGGGAAGAGGTTAGTGCCCTCCCACGCCAGCTGCAAAGCTGCAGAATCTCCTGTTTTTCTGGTCCATTCCAATGGGGGCTTTAGCAGTTTTCTCTTTCTGCAAAGGCGAGGAGGGAAAAGAGGGAAGAGAGCAACATGGGGAGTAGGGTTGGCGGGAAGCCAGCGCCTTTCTTCCAGGCAGTTCTCGCTTCATTCTGGGATCTTGGGGCTTCAACAGAGCCCCAGTATTGTTAAAGGGGCCCTGAAAAGTGTACTCAAAGTTGAGGCCAGCCTGTCTTTTCAGCGGCACTGCCAGCCTCTTCCAGCAGCCAGAGTCCTGTTGCTCGAGAACGCAGGACTGTTAGAGGGTCTTGGGACGTGGACGGCGGGGACTGGTGACACCGCAACAGGGCTTTCCCCTCTCGCCGAGGTTTAGCCCATGTTGGTGGCAGCGGGGGCAGGTGGCAGTTCCACCAAAATGCTCACCCGCTCCTATGACCATTATTATTCTAAACAATGGAAAGAACTTGATTCTGGATGGCAGAACAGCACAACCATTTGCATTTACTTTTTCTGTTCATTGGTTTTAAGATAATTGAGTTGTACAATACTATTTTCCTGTCTCTACCAGCACAAAAGTGGTTATTCTGGAAGTAAGACACATTACAGGCTAACCTTTAGCTCAGAGTTTTAGTGGTGAGCAAGCACTTTCTTATAAGGGAGGTAATTTTTTATGTACAGGTCCTCCCTTAAGTATCCATTTTAAACGTGTTTTACTCCCAGAAATTCTGTTTTCAACACAAAGCCATAGATCCACATCAATGAAAGGGTTGTTAGGTTGGAACAACAACCCTTTTTTCTTTTATTTATTTCTCCTTGACATTTATTTCTTTGGTTGTTTTCTTAGTCTTCCAAGTTTTCAGGGAAGCCTGGGGACACTCAGCAATACTCGGCCTGTATGGGCCTGAGGTTCAGTGCTTGGACCCTGTGATACAGTGCTTGGGGACCCTCGATGCTGGGGAACAAACTCAGGGTGCAGCAGAAGCAAGCAAGGCTTCTTTCTCCCTCTGAAACATCTCCTGGGCCCAGTGTGTGTGTGTGAGGGGGAATTTGTGGTGCCAGGCATCAAGCCTACTCCGATAGGCACAGTGGGGAGAATTGGTTTGTTCGGGTAGCTAAACACCCTGGTGCTCAGGGACTATTCCTGGCCCAGTCTCCAGATCAGTTTTGAAGGGACCACCTGATGCTGGGGATTGTACCAGGGTCTCCTTCATGCAAAGCCTGTACTTCAACCTCCAACCACCTCTTAGGCTGGTGATGGAAAGTTTTTTTTTTTTTTTTGCTTTTTGGGTCACACCTGGCAGTACCCAGGGGTTACTCCTGGCTCTGGCTCTGAACTCAGGAATTACTCCTGGCGGTGCCAGGGGACCATATGGGATGCCCGGGGATCGAACCTGGGCCAGCATGAGCTGGCCGCATGCAAGGCAAACACCCTACCCACTGGACCATCACTCTGGCCCTGGGGATGGAAAGTTTTAAAAAACAGATTCCATTAAAATTGTTTTGCTGGGGCTGGATAAATGGCACTTGTCTTGCATACACTGACCTGGGTTTGATCCCTGGGACCCCACAGGATGCCCAGGGCCAACAAGAATATTCACTGAGCACTGAACCATGAGTATGCCCTGAATATAGTTGGGTGTGACCCCAAAATTATTTTTGAAAACTTAAAAAACCTGCATGAGTTATATATATTTTTAATCTTAATTCATGATACCAATGTCTATTTTAAGTTAATTAACAAAGTTAATGAAAGACCACCACAATCTATTGAATCCCCTGGGTCCTTGGATCCTCCCACCAGTACAGAGGAAAGGTTATAAAGCAGGTTCCCTGGTGGACGCCAGCAACAGAACTCATTCCCTGCAAGAGTATGGTTTGTTCCCTGATCGGTACACCCCACTGACTTGTCCCACCAACTGGGAAATGCAGATTTCCTGGGCTGATATTAAATAAAGCCTTAATTTGGGACAGGGAACAAAGGGCTAATTGGCCAGGAGCTCCCTTGAGGTCTGATGGTCTCCATGGCCCAAAAAGGGATTGTCCCACCAGTCTTGTCTCAGCATCCATCGACTCTTGCCTTTATTCCTCTCTCCAGTGAGACAGAAACCAGAGAGACACAACCAACAGATCGTCTAGGTTAGAATAAACTGAAAAAATAATCTTGAAAATCTTCCTAAGCAAATTTAGTAAATTCCTGGGATCCAGGAGAGACAGAGAGGTCATTTCTGGGCTGGCAGGCCACCGATGTCATTTCGCCTCTGTGTGTGACAGGTGCGCCTCTGTAGGTCAGTCTTCGGAACGTAGGACCCGGCCTGCCTCTACCAAGTTCATGTAAGGTTCAGTGGAAGTTCCTGGTCCAGGAACAGACCGCCCAGCCTGCGGGAGAAGGTGCTTTGCTCCCCCTGACACTCGTGTGACCAACTGGAGAGGTTCAGACCCTCCAGAGTCTCCTTATGTTAGAAGATACCCCCACACCCCCCCCACACTCTCTCCCAAGAAAGTCACATGGCCAGGACCAGGCCTCTTGCATATAGCAACTTACAGTCACTTACAGCCAGGGCAGTGACTATCCTTTGGCAAATGGCAGAGGAAGATGTGCTGGGAGACCAGCCAGCTCAGTGTGTGTGTGTGTGTGGGGGGGATGCAAGCACCAATGCAGCCAGCACAGACTCGATGTACTTGTGATTTCTCTCCTCTGGGATGCACAACTTCAATATTTGACCCATACTTTGGAGTCACTGTATGAGACTCCACACATGTGCACACAGTGTTTGAGACCCCAGAATGTGAAGCTTCTCAGCCCTCCTCAGCAGCTGGAGAGGGCCTGGCTGAACCTTGAGTGGCTCATCACAACATGCATTTCTTAGGTCCTTCCTGTGTTGGGTGGCTCGGGTGCCCTGCCTGGGTTCACCCTGTACTCCGCCCTCTCCAGCCGCTCTGTACCCAAAGGTTGTCCCCTGTGGACTCCATCCAAGGACACCTATGCCCTCGGGCTTCTGGCTGGATTTGCAGATTTGAGCACAACATAGAGGACGCAGACGCAGTGGGAAGCAATGAGGACAGGCTGGCGTCCCCTCCAGCGATGGCCGTGTGCCCTTGAATAAAGATCACAGTCCTGAACACAGTGGCTCAGCTCCAGCCCTCCTGCCTCTGCAGACCAGAGGTGAACCCCACATGCCAACTGTCTCCTTCTTGGGTGGGCACAGCCCAGTCCATGCCAACCACTTCTATGTAAACTGCTTTCATGTCCCTTTCCCTGCCTGACCAGCTGACAGCCCTTTCTTTGCCCTTCTCTTTCTTGCCTATTGGATTTGGGCCACATTTCCTCTAACACGACTTTGGTCATATTAAAGAAAGTCACTAAAGAGCACAACTTGATGAGTCTTAACTAACTGCATGTCACAGACCCGAAAAGACCACAGGATGATGGACACAAGTGCAGGAATTCAAGCAGCGCTGCCAAAGTGTGTGTGTGTGTGTGTGTGTGTGTGTGTACATGTGTGTGTGCCTGTATATGTGCATGTGTGTTGGGGGAGTGCATGCACATATGTGCACATGTGGGATGGGGTGCGGTGGTTCGGTTCTCCCCCACCCCATTTTCCTTCAGGGAAACCGGAGGATGTACATGACTGTCACTGTCTGGAGAAAATGAAGCCAGTGGAGTGCAAGGAGCGCTCAGGAAAGTGAGAGACAGTGGGCCTGGCTGGCCAGGATCAGGACAGAAACCTCATGTGGAGTCCATCCCTTCTGACTCATTCAGTGTTGGGACAAGCAGAAGCACGAGGCTGCGCCCTGCCTCCAGGAGCTCCTCTCTCAGCATCAGCCTCTTAGAGCCCAGCTAAGTCTCCTGACACTTTGCACTGACCCTTCCCTCCAGGAGGAGGGCCAGTTCCTGAATGCAGAGCAGGAGGCAGAAGGCTGAGGCTCAGTGGACAACCTAAGCAGGCAGGAGTCGCGGGGGCTGAGAGGGAGGGGCAGCATGAGGCTCAAAGTGGGTGGGAAAGCAAGCAAGGGATAGTTCACTGTATTAGTTCCCTGCCCTCCTCTCCCGCGTTGCCTCCAAAGCACCCAAAGCATGTTCCTACTCTGTCACTGGAATCCTGAAAACTGTCACCAAGTTTGAGGAAGAAATTCCCCTGTTTATTGCTCTAACCAAGTGCACTCTGGGTTCTCTCTCTCTCCTCCTCTCTCTCTCTCTCTCTCTCTCTCTCTCTCTCTCTGACACTTGCCTGATTCTGAAACCATCAGAATTTCTCACTGGTTATGTTAGGGAAACCAAGAAAGTCCAGCCTCACCCATGTGACCCGCACAGCATTATTTTCTCTCTTCTCTCTCTCTCTCTCTCTCTCTCTCTCTCTCTCTCTCTCTCTCTCTTTGCTTTTTGGGTCACACCCGCAATGCTCAGGGGTTTCTCCTGGCTCTGCACTCAGGAATAACTCCTGGCGGTGTTCAGGGGACCATATGGGATGCCGAGGATCGAACCCGGGCCGGCATGAACCGCCGCGTGCAAGGCAAATGCCCTACCCGCTGGACTATCGCTCTGGCCCCGCATTATTTTCTCCTGAGAGGAGAGGAGAAACCTGAAGCACCCTGACCCCTTCTCCACATCCCCAGCCTCTGAGACACACAGACCTCCCTCTCCGCCCTGTCTCCCCCCAACCCTGCTGAACCAATGTGGAGGACACCGACAGGAAAGAGAGGGAGCACTTTGTGTGGTGTCTCTCTCCCCCTGGTTAGAGGAAGGAGCGCCCTTTCCTCTCCCCATTCCTGCACCCTGTGGACTTCTCTGTGGAAGAATCCAGAAGAGAAAAGAAGGCTCTGGAGTCGCCGCCTTGTAGCCATCATCACACAAGCATAGGTGACGCAGAGCATTAACTCAGGCTACTGGGGGCTCAAAGGGCTGAATGGCAGCTCTGTGTGCAGATCTCTCCTGGCACTGCCTGCTCCCTGAACACTGCTGGGACAGACCCCAAGCACAGGAGTAGGACGCATTCCCCCAACACTCCCTACATGCAGAAATCAGGGCACAGGGTGGGAGGGAAGAAAGTGTTGAACAAGGAATCCTTTGGGGAAAGGATGGACCGACAGCGCCTTGTCATTCATGTTGCTGAGATTCAGTCTTCCACCCCATACTCACCCCAGGAATGAATTTCTGTTCCTTTGGAGCAATTGATCTCACAAATCTGGGTAGGGAGGCTGTGACAAAGAAATGAACATTGGGGCACATTTTAGGGCTGGGCTCTGGCTCAGGGAGCAAAGCGAATGCCAGCTCGTGCAAGCCTGGAGTCCAATTCCCAGCACCACAGGACCAGCTCACAGCAGAGATGGCATAATAATAGGATCTGATAATATTTTGGTGAACATTCAGTAGGAATGGGGGATGCTGTGCCAGGTAAACTAGTGAATCTAAGGTTAACCTGTTACTTTAATTTCTCTGCCTGAAATTGCATTCAATCAAGAATAGATAATGGGATGACTGGGGTTGGAAATAGACAAAAGGAAGTTCCTGGCCAGGCAAGAGAAAAGAGAAGTAACACTCCTCCACCTCCACTGCTCTTTCTCTCTCTCTTGCTTTCTACTCTCCCAACTGTGATCACACAGACAGAACTAGGCAGGGCTCTTATACCCAGGACAGCAGGGATCTCACCCACACTCATGGAGCCATAGCCAGAGATTAAGGAAAGCCTGGACGACAGGGAACCACTGGGGACAGTCCTAGAAAGACCCAATGACAGTGACAGGTTGCGGAGCACGGACAGCAGCAAGAGGACACAGGTGACACGGCTCCAGCTGCAGATTCGGACTAGGAAAGTGCACACACTGGAAAGAGCACAGAGCAGGATGACCAGGCCATTGTACATTGGACAGAGAACAGCATAGGGACAGGACTAAGCCATCGTGTACAGACAACGGCCAAGAGGGAAGGAGAGGCCATCATACACTGGACAGAGAATGGCATGGGGACAGGACCAGGTCATTATACACTAGAGGTAAGTGGATGGCGAGGGAAAGGACTTAGGAAGTCATACACTGGACCAGTTATTGAGGAACAGGATGAATGATGATATACGTGGGTGAAAGGAGAGACCTGGACATTGGGGAAGAACCTGGACCCATCTATGTGAACTGTACAATAAACTCTAACATTTTAGGCTTCTGAGATTTGTATGCAAATACTTCACACAATCCTCAGAACCAAGAAAAAAAATCCACTTTTGTGTTATCAATTCAAACATTGAATAAGGTTACAAATGAACACAATGGGCCACAGGTCGATGACACAAAACTACATAACCAATGAAGACAAGAGAGGCACACAGCAAGGGCACCTCCTTTGTTTGTTATGGGGCAAAAGTAAGATCAAGCCAAAAAAAGCAACTTAATCAAACTACAAAAGTTCAGATAACTGCTTTAATGCCAATAGTCAGACAGTCTTGTCTGATCACCTCTAAATAAATCCACCCTGAGAGCTGCCACTCAGCCTGTGGGGGAGCAAGGCATCACAGACGGATAGAGGCTGTTTGTCTTCCCTTGGGGAGCCCTTTGCAGCCCCCGTTCCTTGAGGCTCAGTGTTTGCTCTTCACCTCGACTTCACATGACACATGGGGCAGATTGGTCTAAACTGTTCTCGAAGAAAGCTTTCACAACCTGCTCTGTGGGCACTGTGGCTTATAGAGAATAGTAGGTGATCATCATCTTCTCATCCACTGGTGGGGGAATGAGAGATTCTTTTTGTTCTTCTTTTTGGGTCACACCTGGTTGTGTCCCCAGGCTTACTCCTGGTTCTGTCCCCAGGAATCAGCCCTGGAAGTGCTCAGGGGACCATATCTGGTAGCAAGGATGGAACTGGGATCAACCGTGTACAAGGCAAGTGTCTAACCCCTGACTCTCTGGCCTGGAATGAGTTAGATAAAATAGCAAAAATCTCTTCATAAAATTTTCAAAAAATGTAAAGTCAGTTTATTGTCCATTTATTTATTTTTCTATGAGAATTCAGATAAATGCCTTTCCTAGGGAAGTGAATTTCCATCATTTCCATTTGATGCTGAAAAGAATCGGATGCAACAAGATTGTACTGCACATGGCCAAGGATAAAGGACTTTGTTTCTTGGCCCTGAGGAGTCCTGAGTCTTGGGCTACAGGGTGGTGCAAGCATGGGGCAGGGAACAAAGGCCTCACAGTCCTGCTGGGCAGCACAGTCAGTGTCCCTCACTTGGGTCCTTTCTTTCCCATGACCAGTTTGCCCAGGCTATCTCAAAAAGCTAAAACAGGAAATCTGTTCAGGAATCAACAATGGTTATCTTGGGTGGAGAAATTTTTGGCAACTCATTTTCTGCCTTATATATTCCTGTTAAATCCCCAAGGGCCTTCATTGCTTTTGTTAATTAAAAACAAAAACACAGAGAGAGAGAGAGAGAGAGAGAGAGAGAGAGAGAGAGAGAGAGAGAGAGAGAAAGTAAAGCACAAGAAACTTTGACAATTTCTTGTTCTCTGTGTCATTTGTTTTCTCTTACTTTTCTGATCCAGGAAGTTCTGCCCTACTCGACATTACCTACTCTTTCAGCCAGTGCTGGGTCTTGAATTCTCAAGAACCAAGTAGAATTTTATGGAAAACCCAACAAGCTTAACTTCATGTACTCTGTGTCCCATCACCCAAGTAAACTCAAGTGGCAGGTGGGCAAGTATCAGAGACTTGGGAAGCAGGTGCCCCAGCTGTGAAATGTGCACAAACTTTTTCTTTCTGTGTGATATATTGGTTTTAGATATCTTTCTTTGATATATTGGTTTTAGATATTTCTGTGTGATATATTGGTTTTATGATATTTCTGTTGATATATTGGTTTTATGATATTTCTGTTGATATTTGTTTTATGATATCTTTTTGATATTTCTTTCTTGTGTGATATATTGGTTTTATGCATTTAAGCAAATCATAATGATCATGCTTTCCGGCATGTGGGAGGGGTCACACCTGGTAGTACTCAGAACTTAGTCCTGGCTCTCCACTCAGGGATCACTCCTGACAGTACTTGGAGGGCCATATGGGGTGCTGAGGATTGAACTCGGGTCAGCCAGAGCAAGGCAATCTCCTTACCTGCTGTATTTTCTCTCCAGCCCCATAACAATCATTTTAGAGTTTTATGCCAGAATTTTTGTCAAAGCATTCAGAATCACTAATGTCTAATCCTAGAATCCTGGGAACTAGATACTATTGTTCTCCCTATTTTCTGGGTGGGAAAACAGAGTGGGCATAGAGGATCTGGGAAAGGCCCATGGCTAGTAACAGAACAAGTGTCTGAATCCAGAAACTTCCTCCTCAAAGACCTTATTCTACAGAAAGGAGCTAAGTTTCACTTTCTTCACTTGCTGTTTACAGGAATTCCTCCTACTGCTGTTCCTTAAGGGACAAAGGCAAGCCCTCCCTGCGCCATCCATCTTCCCAGGGGCTAAACAAAGTGAGTGAAGAAGCAACTTAAGCCAGTCTCTCATTGGCGCAGTCATCAGTCTTTTGCATCCTGCAGAGTTCCCAGCCTATTTCTGATAATAATTACCCAGGACATTGAGCCGCAGCCGTAGAATCCTGACTTTGCAATTTTGGAGTTGGGGGCTGGCAGGGCAGAGGCAGCCTGGAATTGGGAAGTCTTCAGTGATAGACGCAAACCACAGTGCGCTTGACCAATCAATTTCCCATCAATGACAGCTGGAATAAACAAGTCAGCGGGAGCAAAGCCATTCGGATGATTGTTTTTTGTCCCCATGTTTGGGCGTGGGGGCTGGGAGAACCAAGCCACTAAGCTGTCTGAAGAGAAACTCAGTGTCCTACTGCTGATGGTACCACTAGGGAATTTGTCTAAAAATGCCAAGACATTTCACAGTAAAATGTTTCCTCATAGATTCTCTCCATCTTGCCTAGGCTCCCGGGAGAGAACGTCCTTTTAGTTGCCTTGCTGGGATCAAGCTCTGCAGGGCTTTGTGAGGTCCTTTTCCTCAACTTGAGTCACTTGGCCTGGGGGGTTCTCATTTCGGTTGTTTACAATGAAGATCAGAGATAAGATTCCTGGATATCCCACACAGCAGTTGGTGATTGGGGCTCAGTGAGAAGACACAGACAGAAACCCCACAAAGGGATTCTGCTTTTGCTCGGCAGGACTAGCCACTCTTATTTATTCAGTGATAATTGCTTATACTAAGCAAAGGTTATTATAGATACCCACCTTGGTTGGAACTAAAAGAGTCCTTAGAAGCTGCACTGATAAATGTTCACTAAAACCAATTTCTTAAGTGTCTACATGGGGGAGGGGGGAGGGAAATTCTGGCAGCTGCTGAGAAAGAGGATATTTTAGATAATTTTTTTTCCTCCCCGCAACAGCAATTTGAATATTTCTCTGTTGCATTTTTGCAGAATTTTCTTCTTTTTAAATATTGTTGGATTTATCTTCTGTAAGGATTTAAGAAGAACTTATTTTTTTTGGTTTACTTTTTGTTTTGGAGTCATACCTGCCCATGCTTAGGCCGCTTCCTGGGCTCTGTGTTCAGTGATCATTCCTGGAGGGGACTGGGAGACTCTATAGGATGCCAGGGAGTGAAACAAGGTTGGCTGGGCAAGCACCCAGCTCACGGTTCTATCTCTCTGATACTTCAGCTTCTATCTCCTGAACTTAAAAAGCAATTGCAAAAACTAATGCATTGCCCAGGCCATACTTGTCGCATTTGTGCTTAGGAGCTGCTACTGATGGTACTCTTTTTTTTTTTTTTTTTGCTTTTTTGGGTCACACCCGGCAATGCTCAGGGGTTTCTCCTGGCTCTGCACTCAGGAATTACTCCTGGGTGGTGCTCGGGGGGACCATATGGGATGCCGGGATCGAACCTGGGCCAGCATGGGCCGGCCGCGTGCAAGGCAAACGCCCTACCCGCTGGGCTACCGCTCCGGCCCCACTGCTGGTACTCTAGAGCCTACGCAGGGCTGAGGGTCCAATCTGGGGCCTCGTGCCTGAGAGACAGTGCAGGGGTTAAGATATTATCTTGCATGCAGCCAATCCCAGTTTGATTCTTGGCACTGCATAGGTTCCCTGAGCACTGTCATGAATGATCCCTAAGCACATACCCAGGAGTAATTCCTGAGTACTGCTGGGAGTGACCCCCAAATCAAAACCAAAACGAAAAAACAAACACCATGAAAACAAACCCAGAGCAAAATCCCATGCTTCTTACAAGCAAAGAGGGTCTTAGTTTTCACTCAACACCTCCACCTCCTTATTATAAGGCAGGGACAGGATGTGCGAGTCTCATATAACCTCCAGGAATCCTTATTCTTTCTGAACAAATTATTATTATTGTTGTTATTATTGCTATTAACTATTGGTGCTGGAGTGATAGAACAGCAGGCAGGGCATTTGCCTTGCATGCAGCCAACCCAAGTTTGATTCCCATCATCTCATATAGTTCCCGAGCACCACCGGAGTGATCCCTGAGCATAGAGCAAGGAGTAAATCTCATAGCCCCCAAAATCAACCAAACAAAAAACCAATCCAAATTACCATAAAGTTCACCCTCTAATGGTGACTAGTTCACCAGATCTAAGTTCTGAGACTTAGTTCTGAGAAGCCTGCAAAGATCTTTGGTGGTAGGGGAAGGGTCTGGGGGGTAACACCAGGAAGTGCAACACCAGGAAGTGCTGGTCCAATGGAGGAAGAGGAGGAGGAGGAGGAGGAGGAAGAGGAGGAGGAGGAGGAGGAAGAGGAGGAGGAAGAGGAGAGGAGGAGGGAGGAGGAGGAGGAGGAGGAGGAGGAGGAGGGAGGAGGAGGAGGAAAGAAATAAACTTAGTCATTTAAAACCTTGCCACCAGGAGGGTAGCAAGTCACATAGACACTGAAACAGCTAAGAAGCCAAAATGAAAACACTTGAACAAACACCATACAGGTAGCTTCATCTTGGACAGACAGACTGACAGAGCCTCTCCTGCTCCCTCGCCCGTGCCTGCCCCCAGACAGGTAGCTCCTCTTGGACAGACAGACAGAGCCTCTCCTGCACCCTTGCCCATGCCTGGCTCCAGACACGTAGTTCCTCTTGAATAGACAGACTGACAGAGCCTCTCCTGCACCCTTACCCGTGCCCGGCAGAGAGCAGGAGAGCAGCAGCTTCAGCCACACCATGTGGCCAGAGAACAGAAAAAAGGAACAGAGACAGAGAAGTGGAGCCATGGGCCTTAAGAGGCAGGTGCGGAGCACAGTGACACCACAGAGAAGCAGGCCCCAGGCGGGGACAGCAGATGACATGGGACATCTGACCAGCGTGGACCCATTAAGGTGTATTTGGGAACCAGCAAAAGACAAGTGAGAGGCCTGGACACAGATATAGGGGTCCAACCTACCTCCCTAAAGCTGTTAAATAAACACCTCTAACCTCCCCTGTCTGAGAATCTTGAAGGCTAATTCTGCGACCAGGAGCTCCAGGGCCTCTCAGCAACAGCATCAACTTGCCATGAGCCACAGTGCTCAGGCTTAGTCCTGGCTCTGCACTCAGGAATCACAACCGGGATGCTCCAGGGACAATTTATTGTGCTGTGTAGCAAAATGATGTCAGCTGCCT
Source organism: Cryptotis parvus (assembly GCA_021461705.1). NCBI lineage: Eukaryota > Metazoa > Chordata > Mammalia > Eulipotyphla > Soricidae > Cryptotis > Cryptotis parvus. Next base: position 15,609 of record JAJIBD010026697.1, read on the forward strand.
GCAAGGAAAATGTCTTAACCCCTGTGTTATCTCTTGGAACCCTGTGGAAGGTTCGTTTGTGTGTGTTTTTAATTAACTGTGATTTACAAAGTTATTGCTATTGAGTTTTAGGCATATGGTATTTCAACACCAATCCCACCACCAGTGCCAAATTCCCTCCACAATGTCCCCATATTCCCTCCCACCTCATCCCCACTTGTCAACTTGACAGGCACATTACAAGTGGTTGCAGCTCAGATCTCATGTTCCCAGTGTTGTTGAGTCCGTGTTTTGGATACATGGCTGTACCACTCACCCATATATCACTGGTATAACTGAAGCTGATGCCTGTTCATACATTACTTCCCATTCTCTCTCTTTAAAAAATGTATTATGTTATTTTTATTGAATCACCATGAAGTAGACCTTAGCAAAGCTATGAATGACTGGGCTTCAGTGATACAATGTTCCAACACCAATCCCTCCACCTGCGTACATTTCCCCACCAATGTCTCCAGTTTTCCTTGTCTCCCCCAGCCCACGCCTACCCCTATGGCAGGCACCTTTCTTCCTGAGTGTGCTCTTTCTCTGTCTGTCTGTCTGTCTGTCTGTCTGTCTGTCTGTTGTCTGTCTGTCTGTCTGTCTTTCTCCACTTGTGCATTATGGCTTGCAATACAGGTACTAAGAGGTCATCATGTTTGGTCAGAGTGTTCAGTGCTGGGGCCGGAGCGATAGTCCAGCGGGTAGGGTGTTTGCCTTGCACGCAACTGGCCCATGCCAGCCTGGGTTCGATCCCGGCATCCCATATGGTCCCCGAGCACCGCCAGGAGTAATTCCTGAATGTAGAGCCAGGAAAACCCCTGAGCATAGCCGGGTGTGACCCAAAAAAAAAAAAAAAAAAAAGAGTGTTCAGTGCTTTTATCAGGAAGGTACAGCTGGATGGCGGCACTGGGATAAGAACATGACTGTAGGGTTTCTGGAAGTACAGGGAGGTGGGGAGGTAGCCCATCCTGACCCCAAGAAAGCCTGAATATGCTTTGATAGAGAAGAGAAGTGGAATTAATACAAGAGAGTGAATGCATGAGGAAGAACAAACACACAGGGAAGAAGAGCAAAGATGGAGCAACACAGCTAGACACCGCAGCATCTGCAGAGGGACAATGAACCTCACCGCACCACTGCATCCAGGCAAGGGATCAAGGCCAACAGGAACCCAGACTCAAGACCCAGAGTGTAGGTCTGAGATTTAGCTTGGAAACCAGCAGTGTAACAAACTGCATGTCAGAGCTATCATGAGCTCTTCCTGCCGAATCCATCGGAACAGTTGGTTCGTTTATTTAACACACACCAACCATCTCTGTTAGCTGACTGTGACACAGCAGCCATGGGAACAGCGAAGACGAATAAGCACAATGTTCCAAAGCTCGTGTTCTGGTTAGACAAAAGCAGGCTCCCAAGAGCGTAGGGGAGACTGAAGGGGCATGTCACGAACACCCTTACTGGATTGAGAGTACAGGGGAAGATTTTATGCCAAAGCACACAATTTCATTGCAAAGAGAGAGGTTGACGCTGAGCTGGCCCTCCTCACCCGGGTCGCTCCCGTGGGTCCCCTTCCAGGAGCACAGGCACTGGTGGGCACCAGAACCCGCTGGACAAAAATGCAGAAAAGTACATACATCCACCCTATGGAGAGGAAGGAAAAGCAGAAGAACCAAGACTGCCCAGAGCACTGGGAGACGAGGCCAAAGAACTTACCAGTTTCTCAAGAACAGTAACAGAGCAATTCTGTGAGCCGAATGGGCGCAGCCGCGCTTCATGGGCGAGTGCTCACGCTCTTCACCCAGTCTACATACATCTGTTATCACCTTAGTATGAGTGTCCTAAAAGGATAGTCTACACCAGTACTTCTTATGTGGAAGAAATAGTCTTGAGAGGGTAGTGCTGGTCTGGGGGTGGAGGGGGAGAGGATTTTTTTTACAAGGGGGTGGCAGACCAGATAATTTTGGGAACCCACAGTCTAAACTATAAATTGCAAGTCAGTCTGGATATAGAGTCTGGTGTGGACAGGGTGGGTGGGAGGGGACCCCGAGATGATGGTGGAGGAAAGCGGGACGCTGCCAGCGGGTGTGATGTTGGGACGCTGAATGCCTGAAATGCTAATAAACAGGAGGGTGTGTTCTGCAAGGTTTCAGCTACAGAATCAATTTATAGAAACCATAACATTTTCATAAAATGCAACAATTAGCATAGATCACTCAGAAATCTTATTCACAATAGCGACAAACTTATGGGTGCTCAGAAATAATTCTAGCCAAAGCTATGTGAAATGTCTCTATAAAATATTATAACTTTATTAAATAAAATAAAATATTTTAATTTCTATAAAGTTTTATATTGATTGAGGTTTTGTGTCTTACAGTACTGCTACTGATGGTTTCTCATGCACAAATCCAACACCACTTCCATCTCCAGGGGGATGCTATCGTACCCACCTCTTTTTCCCAAGGACCCCAGTGTCCCTTTGTTTTGTTAGTCATTGTGGGGTCACTCCCAATGGTGCTGGGGATGTTTGGGATTCTCATAGTTGCAGGGCATGCACCCTGCTATTTGAGATACACCCCTGTCAAAGCACATTTCTTTTCTTTTTTGGGTCACACCCGGCAATGCTCAGGGGTTACTCCTGGCGCCTCGCTCAGAAATTACTCCCCCGTTCCGGGGGGACCATATGGGATGCCGGGGATACAAACCCAGTTCGCCGCATGCAAGGCAAAGGCCCTACCTGCTGTGCTATCGCTCCAGTCCCCACATTCTAAAATTTTAAAAAATTTAGGACTCGGGGCCCGGAGCGATAGCACAGCGAGTAGGACGCTTGCCTTGCACGCAGCCGACCTGGGTTTGTATCCCCGGCATCCCATATGGTCCCCTGAGCACCACCAGGAAGTAATTCCTGAGTGAAGAGCCAGGAGTAACCCCTGAGCATCGCTGGGTGACCCAAAAAAAAAAAAATTAGGCCTCACTAGCAGTGCTTGGGGCTATTCCTGGCTCTGTGTAAAAGAGTTACCCCTGGCTGTGCTCAGGGACCAGATATGGTGCCAGGGATTTGAGCCAGAGTCAGGCAGAAGTGACCACTTGCAAGACCTTACCACCACAATCTGCAATGTCTCTGAGTGGGAAAAGTCTATATTTTACAGGTGATACTTTTCTCCAAATAATCTAAGATTCACTGCAACTTCAATCAAAAGGACAAGAGGACAGTTGACAGATCCTTAATAAATTTATGCAAGAACGAAAAATCCAAATGTAATTTTGAAAAAGAAGCATGACTTATTTGATATTATAGTAAATATATAGTAATATATAGCAAAAGATATAGAAATTCAAATAGTAATAAAAGAAGCTTAGATAGTTAGAACAATGGAATGAATAGAGAACCAAAAATACCATGTTTATATGAAAACTAGTAAATCTAATGCAAGTTGACATTAATACTATATAGAAATAGTGGATTATTCGAAACAATGTTGAAATAATTAGCTATCATACAGGAAAACTGTATCCAACTCATGCCATAAGGAAAATAATTTGAGCCAAATGAAGACATAACTAGATGGGCAAAATGGAAACTTTATAGCCTTTAAAGAAAAATGAATATACATTATATTGTAGTCTATATCCAATATACTCTCATATGTAGAAAACAAGATGGTAGCAATAAAACTTTTTGAATAAGACAAAACACTCACAATAAACAGAAAGTGATAAATTCTATTAACAGATGAATCAAGGCGTGAAAAGTCCTGGGAGCAAGATGCATGTTAGAAAAATAAAATAATAAAAAAGTAACAGAGGTAGAAATTGATGGAAGCTAGGACTGACTTTGTTAGAATTAGACATCTGTAGTTTCCTTTCATTATTTTTCTTAATAAATAATAAATTTAAAAAGCTCTGCCCACAGACACATTTCAGTCTTACAGCAGAGGTCCAAAAGCCTTAGTGTTCACGCCCTCAAAGTCACACTTTTATTTGAAGCTGATGCTGGACTGGAAAGTTTTGTCTGCCTACGTGTGATCTGCTTTACGGGCTCCACAATTATCACTCTCATCCTAAGAGACATATTGGTTCCCCAAACCTTCACACCCCCACCAATAAGAATGTTTATTTCATCTGTCTTCTCCCACCTCCAGCCTGGAGTAAGCATCGTGTCTTCATATGGGTCTGATGTGTTCACAAATGGCCCTTTTTGTCCATATCCTGCTTCTTCCCCACCTCCTCCTCCATATCAGTGAGGCTGAAGCCCAGATGGGGAGGTAATTCTCGGGGCTGAAGCAGATTTGAGGCAAGCAGTTGGGTCCCAGGAGGATGAAAGGGTTTGATACCGAGTGTGGACGTACAAAGACATCAGTGTTTTGGCTCCATTTCCAGGCCCCCAATGCAGTTCAATGCACAGGTGTACCCTCACTGTCCTCCAGAACGAAACCTGGTCAGCAACCCTCTCTCCTTTCCTCCCTGCTCCTGGACCAAAGCTCTCCAAGCTCAGAGAACTGAGTGGCTATGCCAGAGGCAGGCTAGAGAACACGGTGGCACGGATTTGCTAGGCTCCCATTTGGACCCCTGCCCTGTTCCTCTGGGGCTAGTTGCTCTCCCGCCCCACTAGTCGGAATGCCATAACTGAAAACAAAGTCAGCAAACAGTTAAAATAAGGTAGTACTTTTGCTTGTCAATTTTGCAAGTTTTAAAAAAGATAGTAACACCCAGGGTTGGAAGAAAATGTGTCAGCATGAAAAGAGGTTGAAAAACTGACTCAATCTTTTCATAAGACAATTTGGCAATGTCTACCAAAAAACCTTTTCAGAGGGAAAATGACTACATTTGGCTTTCTAGAAATGTATTCCAAGGAAATCGTTGCTAATATATACAAATGATACTAAGAAAGATACTTACTCTTTACAGTCTTATTTACTGGAGTGAAGTTTACTGCCCTATGCTTCAGTAATAGGGATGCAGGTGAAGTGAATTATATTTTATATGTATACAGAGTGGAATGTTATGCACACATTCAAAGAATTTCCTATGTTATTATAGGAAATTCTTTTTTTTCTTTTTGGGTCACATCCGGTGATGCTCAGGTGTTACTCCTGGCTCTGCACTCAGGAATTACTCCTGGCGGTGCTCGGGGGACCATATGGGATGCCAGGGATCGAACCCGGGCAGGCACAGGCCGCCACGTGTAAGGCAACGCCCTACCCGCTGGGCTATCGCCTCCGCCCTGGAAATTCTTGAAAAAAATTGAATGAGTGGGGGAAAAATAAAGATTCCAAAAGATTCCAAAGAGTATGTATTAGTGTATGCATTCTTTGTTTTTGGTTTGTTTGTTTGTTTGTTTTCAGTGCTGGAGACCAAACAAAGTCAGGCCTCACACATGCAGCATTAACTCTTAAAAAAAATCAGGATCAGGGAGATAATACTGGGTATTAGGCTATTGACTCGCATTTGGATGACCTTAGTTCAATCCCCAGTACCTGCCAAGGGTCCTCCAAGCACTACCAGGAGTGATCCTTAAGCAGTATCAGGAGTAGGTCCTGAGCACTGCTGGATGTGGCTCAGAGAAAATAATGATGATGATGATGGCTCTAAATATAATTCAGGGCACAGAGAGAGGGGGAGAGAGAGGGAAAGAGAGAGAGAGAGAGAGAGAGACCTTTATCTCCCTTCTAAGATCTCAATAAAATGCAGGCATACAAGAATCCTTGGCAGTAGCTATAGCGTAGGACACTTTCAGGGGGAGATTGTAAAGATTTCAGGAAGAAAGAGCAAATGTGTGCAGTTGGTTAAAATGGGCAGCTCAGAGGTCTGGCAGGAGCCAGTTTATCTGGCCGCTCTCCAGGGAAGCACTGGGCAGGGGGCCAAAAGGCTTAGAGCAAAAGAAGAAGAAAAGGTGCTGAAATCTAGGAACAAATTACAAGTGAGCTGGGGGAAACCTCAGCCCTGTGTGGTGGGCAGTTACTGAGACCCCAAGCTAGGAGCTTTTACTAAAGAGAGAGGAAGGAAATTTCCTGGGTCGGTGAATAGGGTTCTGTGCCACATGAACCAGACCCCACATGCAGGGCCCTGCAAGACCTGGCCACAGGAGGCTCCCAGAAGGCTGACCTCAACCTGCTGACACAGAAGCAGGTTGTCTCTCACGCTGGGCTACCAGCTCAGTTTGGAGGAGCAAGGAACAGAGGCTTAACTTTAGGAACCCAGATAACCCACAGAGTAAACAGAGCGATTATTCAATTAGAAAGGAGGGGCTTAAATCCAAGGGAAGGGCTGGGGACAGCGCAGTTGAGCATCTTTCACACCAGCGCCTTAAGAGATACCCCTGAAGTGGATGAACACATCACTCAGGCACAGCGGGAGCTGGGAGGGTAGCTACCACCAAAGGATTAACAGACAAAACAACACACACACACACACACACACACACGAAATTTTATTTTAAGATGAAGGGAGTAACACAAGGGTAAGGCACTTAACTGCATGTGGCTGAGCTGGGATCAGTCCCATATGTGGCTCCCCAGCACTGCCAGGAGGGATGCTTGAGCACAGAGGAAGGAGTAAGGCCTAAGCCCCACTGGGTGTGGCCCCCAGAATCAATCCATGAGAGAAGTAAAGCGTGTATTTAGAGATCATCTTTTTCTGTTTCTGTTTCCTCGGGGGTATTTCAGAGAAAGGAAAATGTAGACACACAGAGTTATCTGACTTATGCCAACCCACAGAAATTACACACACTGTTCTGCCATATTTTCTGAGGGAATCAGCTCATTTAAGTCAAACCTCAGTGTGTGTGCTTTTTGGTTTTATTCTTTCCTGCAGCCTCAAGGCTTTATGTTTGTTGTTGTCATTTTGGAAAACCTGTCTCAGGCTCCTGGAGACGCAGAGAAGCCTGATGGTGAATATAGCCAGCCAGTACAGCCTCACTGTTCCAGATATGCAGACACCAACGGCACGGAAACCCGTTGAGGAGAGAGTGGATCTCAAATTCTTGGTATGGAATGGTCTCCCTCCTGAGTACTGGATGAAGCAACATAGTAAAGAAGCTAACAAATACGCAAGGGCAACATTATGGAAAGACTGGTCTTAATAGGGGCTGGGAAGAGAGAAGAGCGGGGACAGACACCAGGACGTGGCAGAGGGAACATGACTCTGCGGTGTTGACTGTTTTTGCATGAAACCCCGCCAATACTAACACTGTAAATCACAGCACCTCACATCAAATCTAAAACAATTAAAAACAAATTTTAAAAAAACGCCAAGTGCACTTCATTTTTTTTTTAATAGAAGCTTTTGTTTTTATAACCAAACTTAAAAAATGTGCCTCTCAATGTGGCAAGCTGGTGGGTGGGAGGGACCCTGGGGACATGGTTGGAAGGAAATTGGCTCTGGTGCTGCGATCGGTGCTGGAACAGTGTAGGCCAGAAGCTCAACTATGAATAACTTTGCAAATCATAGTGCCTTAATAAAATAATGTTTAAAAACTCGTAAAATTCTGTTGTTACAGGGAGACACAAGGCATCTGAGTGCCCGATCATTTGTGATCATCTCGTATTTCAGCTTCCTCCTTCCTTGCTAGATCTGCTCTAATTTCTAGTATTTCCTTCCCCTGATACAGTTGTAAAGGCTTTATTTATTCCCTTCACTTCTCTGGCGAGCATGAACTCCCTTCCCTCCTTTTAGCTTTATCTTCCCTTCATACTTGTGCCTAATCTGAAGGTTCCCAGAAATATAATTTTCAGAGTGGAAGACCGACTAAAATCCTATCAGTGGCACTGACTGAGACTCCAGATGTGAGCCCATGGCTGCTCCCTGAATCCACACTCCCATATTTGTTCCTGGGTCCCCAACTTGCCTTGTCTAGAATCTCCAGTGCAGTTAGGAACAAGATGTTTCTTTTGCTGTCCCTTTTCCTACAGGAGGATCTACCATTTGCATTGCATGTGGCAGATTCTTAGCCCTGTCCCTGCGAGGAGGGATTTCCTTCAAGGGGAAAGGGCCTCACCTTGAACTTGTTTGTAAAGTCTGCTCTGTTCTGAGCGCCAGCTCTGGGGCCCCCAGCACCAGGGGATTCTACCTTGAAAGCAAACAATCATTGAATTGTTGGTACCGAGACTCAGTGAAGCACAATGCAGGTGTTGTTCTGGGAAGGGATCCACTAACGGGCTGTTAAATGATCTGTCATGGCTTAGTCTCTGCTGCACAATTGCTCTACCAGAGAGAAGGGAGGCCAGGAAACCAAGAAATCGAGCCTGACTCCCGCCAGCTCCAGTGGTAAAATGGTTTACACTTTCACGTATACAAGGAAAACTTGAGTGGAGAGAAAAAAAATAACTGTTCTGGAAATGAAACCTAGGCCTCACATATGCCATGCATATGAACTCTTGGTCTCTAACAGATGGAAGCCTCGTGTGTGTGAAGCACTGTTATTCTGTGTATATACTCCCATAAACTGGAGCTTTTTGGTGTGCATGCAGGAGGCCCAACTCTTGTTTTCCTTTGTCTAGAAGTCACACTCCACAGTGTTCAGGGCTCACTCCAGGTGTCAGGGAACCCTATGGGCTGCTGAAGATCGAACCAGTCACTGCATGCAAGGCAAGTGCCTGCCCACTGCACTATCTCTTCAGCCCCAGGAGGCCAAGCTTTGGTCCCCAGCACTGCCTTGTTCCCTCAGTATCAAGGCTGTGACTCCCAAATAAATGAAAACAAACAAACTGGACTCTGAGACCATCAGTGACTTTTCTTTTAAACGTCTATTTGAAGAAAAGTGTTGTAAGGACTGAGAGATTTACATTTGTCTTTCGAAGTTTTGAGACCAAAACTGTTTTAAGAATTGGGGAACCAAGATCCCTTTAAAGTAACTAAGTGAAAACAATGGATCCTCTCTGTCAAACATCAAACTCTTCCCTAAAATAGGATCCATTCTATCTTGATATTACAAAGGAGCAAAACCAACCTTTCCTCTCACAGTGGTTTTACTTATTAGAATGTTCTTAGCATTTGCATAAAATTCAGATATTCTCAGACTTTCATATATTTGTCTCTAACAGTTTCTTTTCTTTTTTTGGGAAAAGGAGGCCTCCCCAAGTTAGCGCAAGGGGCCTTGGGCCAATAGGTTGACTGCTGAATGCAGGGTCCAATCCTTGGACTGTGGAGTCCAAGAACTCTGTGCTGTTTGTTGGCGTCACCTGGGCCACACCAAGAAATGTGGGTCACAATATTCAGGGTGTGGTTCCAGGGATCATATGGGGGACAAGGCATGTGCCCCAAACCTGGACTATCTTTCTGGCATTCGCTAATCTATCTTCCTTCCTTCCTTCCTTCCTTCCTTCCTTCCTTCCTTCCTTCCTCTTCCTTCTTCCTTCCTTCCTTCCCTCCCCCCTTTTCCCCTCCTTCCTTCCTTCCTTCCTTCCTTCCTTCCTTCCTTCCTTCCTTCCTTCCTTCCTTCCTTCCCTTCCTTCCTTCCTTCCTTCCTTCCTTCCTTCCTTCCTTCCTTCCTTCCTTCCTTCCCTAATCTTTCTTCCTTCCTTCCTTCCTTCCTTCCTTCCTTCCTTCCTTCCTTCCTTCCTTCCTTCCTTCCTTCCTTCCTTCCTTCCTTCCTTTTTCCTTTTTTTTTTCTTTTAAATTTTTGAGCTAATTTTTTTTAAATTAATCCCCCAAAATTGAATTTTTTATTTTTTTAATTTTTGGATTAATCTCTGGTGATGCTCAGGAATTACTTCTGGCTCTGGAATCAGGAGTAGTGGTGCTCAGGGGACTATATGGGATGCAGGAATTGAATCCAGCTTGGCTGCATACAAGGGAAGTGCCCTACACACTGTACTATTGCCTGTGTCTCTTTACATTTATTTTCTTATAAGCAAAGTCTTTTATAAAATCATAAAAGTACAACATTTGTGACTTCCTATCATTAACAGTGATAGAAAATAAAATGTTGAAAATCATACCACTGAGACATATCCCATGGTGTCATTATACATAATTAAATCATTTGATTCTTAGATGGCCTGTAACTATTATCTTTAAAGATGTGGAAACCGAGGATACAAAGCCCAACTTGCAAGTGGCAGGTGGGAATTTGGGACTAAAATCTGACTTCTGCATTTGAGGTCTCTATCACTGGTTTGTTTGTGACAAAGAAGGTTTTTTGTTTTATTTTTCTTTTGTGGCTGGTGAGGGTGGGCACAACAGCAATGCTCAAGACTTACTCCTACGCTGTACTCAGGGATTACTCCTGGGTGCCAAGGACTGAACCCAGGTCGGCCACATGCAAGGCATATGCCCTTCCCTCTGTACTATAGCTCTGGAGCCATTGTCAAGAAAGTTTTAATCACAAAGTACACCTCATCTGAGCCCTGGATTAGTGATAAGTCTGGGTCCCTCACTTAGTCATTTTGGGAGGGTGTTCTCAGCTGGTGACATTAATGGAGAAGGGGTTGAGGATGCTTGAGACAGAATAAAGATTCCCATATGCAAAACGAAATCAGATTTGGCCATGTTCCTGCTCTCACCCCATCCAGTACTCAGCCTTGTTAACTGTCAAATCAAAAGGCAGCAAAGAGCCAGTCTCCTGGGGCAGCACCTGCCATCTCATTTTTTAATTTCTATTTATTTATTCATTCATTCATTCATTCATTCATTCATTCATTTATTTGTTTATTTATTTATTTATTTGTTGGGTCACACCCAGCAATGTTCAGTGTTTCTCCTGCCTCTGCACTCAGGAATTACTTCTGGTGGTGCTTGCGGGACCATATGGGATGCCAGGGATAGAACCGGGTCAGCTGCATGCAAGGCAAGCCCCTAGCTGCAGTGCTCTCGCTCTGGCCCACAAACGCCCTACATTCTGACTATGCAGCATGGGGATGTGCGACTGTTAAAGGTCAATTCAAGACATTGTGTCTTGTGTGTGTGTGTGTGTGTGTGTGTGTGTGTGTCTGTGTGGTGGCTGGGTGGAAAGGGAGGTAAGGAGTTGGGTAAGGTGATAGGGAGGGAGTGTGGAGGGAAACAGCAACAGAGAGATATAACTTCAAAAGGCTTTTCAGACTCAAAGAGATATAGGTCAAAAGAATGAATCAGTTTTCTTTTCCCCGACCATCTCTAAAGGATAAATTATAGTGAAGAATAATAACTGCATCTATCGACTGAGCAGAAACTGAGCTAAGCATGTTATTGTTTCGATGAATCTTCCCAGCCTAACAATAGGAGGTGCAGGGACTCTGAGAACAGGGAGGTAAGGGTCAGAGAGGAGTGGTGGGCTTCCAGCTCTTCCAACTTCAAACTGTCCTTTTCCTCCTTCTTCTTCTCTCCCGCTTCTCCCCACTTCTCCCTTTTGCTAACTCCACCCCAACTCCCCATTTGGCCTCCTCTGTTCTTACATATTGAACTATAAGGAACACACATAGAGAATGACACTCCCCATTCATTGTTAGTTTTGGTATGAAAGAACATTGTGGTATACACATTCCTTTAAATCTCTCTTGAGATGTTACGATAAAGTGTTCATAATGAAATGGTACTATGGTCCCTTATAACAAAATTTTTCAATGAAAGAACACATTAAGATAAAAGTGAACAAAAGGGGACCCCTCCTTTAAGGTATAGCGCTGTCCCCAGATCTAGATGGGGACCTTTTCAGCAGCAGAGGGGCCCAGTTCTTTATGTCCACATTTATTGCCTTATGGAAATGCCATGGTGAAATGGTGAAAGTACACATCAGAACTTCAGGGAGTAAAGATTCTTTGGGAGTGTCAGATTTTATGATCAGAACTCTATGTGGCTGAGATGGGAAAAGTATTGAGCCTACCAGGTCACATGGAATTTGTACACCAAAAGCTAATTTTAATAAAAATCCAGTTTACCAGGGGTGGTTTGCCTGAAGCTCTCTGGAAGAGGACACAGAATGCCCAGAGAAGGTTAACAGGAGACCGGCTTGGTCAGCAGCATTGAAAACAGCCTCACGAGCAGGAGCACGGGAACACAGAGTCACTCTGACACTCAGCTGTGATGCTCAGTCAGTGACAGCCACAGTGCAGGTGTGGTCATTTCACCCAAGATACCCAAGTTCACCCTATTGCCATGTGACTTATTCACCCATCTTAGCCCAAACTACACCAACTGGTAATGGTCTCTCTCAGCTTCAAGGAATGTGTAAAATCTGGAAACTGTCATTGCTTGCTCCAGTATGCAGATGCCAGCACAGGGAACCAAATAGGAAGTATCAGGAAACATGACACCAACATTGTAGCAAAGCTACAATGACTTCCCCTGAAGGAAATGCAGAGCTCTGAGCAGTCTGACAAAGAGCTCAGGATAGTTATCCTAAAGAAGTTCAGCAAACTACAAGAACGTACTGATAGACAACTATATGAAATTGGATCAGCAATACACAAATAAAACAAAAAGTTCAACAAAGAAATAGAAACCAGGGTTAGGGTGTGGTTCAGTCTGCAAGTGTGAGGCCCTGACCTTCCTGCCAGAGCCAACAATAACAAAATAAACATAACAAAATCCACAAATCCAGAGAAGAACAATGATTGAACTGAAGAATTCAGTAAAGAGCTTCCGTAGCAGACCTGATCAAGTAGAACAAAGAACCAATAAACGCAAAGACAGATTATTTAAAATAATTCTGCTAGGAGCGAGGACATAGTACAGCAGGTAGGGTGCTTGCCTTGCCTGTGGCTGACCCAGGTAACCCATATGATCCCCTGAGTCCTCCAGGAGTGATTTTTTTTAATTAATATTTTATTATACCATCATGAGATATACAATTACAATGTTGCTCATGTTTGGAGGTTTCGGTCACATAGTGTTCCAACACCTGCCCTCCACCAGTGCCCATTTCCTGCCACCAATCTGCCCAATTTCCTCCCCCTCCCATAGCCTGCCTCCATGGCAGGTTCTTTATCTCTTTTCTCTCTCCCTCTCTCTCTTTCCTTCTTTTACATATTGTGGATTGCAATACATACACTTAAAGGCCATTATGTGTATTTTTTGCCTGTATTTAATGCTCAGTTCTAAGTCAGTATTAGCCCTTTCGACATTTATTCGCACATGTTCCCTTTTCTGTCTTACCTTACCTCTGACTCCCACACGAACCAGGATTAAACACTGAGCACAGCCAGACATGGTTCCAAAATAAAAATAAAATAAAATTATTCAGTCAGAAGAGTGCGTGCGTGCACACACACACACACACACACACACACACAGATATATGAAGAAAGCCTACAGGATTTGGGGGACATCAGCTGATGAAACAGTATCTGCATTCTGAAAACCCCAGGAGAAGAGAAAGTGGACCAAAATTCTACTTAAAGCAATAATGTTTGAAAAATTCCCAAACCTGGCAACAGAAACAGACAGATTCAGGAGACCAACAGACTCCAAAATAAATCTAACCGGAGAAGGTTTGCAAAGAAATGTATCACAGTTGAATTGACAAAAGTCAAAGATTAAGGAGCCAGGGGCCGGAGCACAGCAGGTAGTGTGTTTGCCTTACACAACCAACCCAGGTTCAATCCCTGGCATCCCATATGACCCCCCAAGCACCGCCAGGAGCAATTTCTGAGTGCAGTTAGTAGTAACCCATGAGCCCCCACCTGGGTATATCCCCCAAAAAATAAGCTCCATTCAGAATGATCCCTGAGCTCAGAGCCAGGAATTTGACCTGAGGATCCTGGTTGTGGCCCCAAAGCAAAAATCAAAGTCAAGATGAACAGAGGATCTTGAAAGCAGCAAGAAAGTAGTGACTTGTTATATCATATGAAATTACGATTTCTCAATGAAAACTGCAGAAAAGAGAGAGTGGCAAGATATATTTAAAACATTGAAAGAAAGTCTTTCAATCAAATGTACTATATTTATCAAAACTGTCCTTAAGAAATGAGTAAGAGACAGACTTCTCCCAAACAAAAAGAAAGCCCAGTCCTTTTATATTTGCCTTACAAGAAGTGTTAAGATGTATTCTATAGGCTGAAATAAAATAATGCTGGTTAACACTTTAAACATACGAATGGAACTTAGCAAAATTCAATAAACTTTTTTGATAAAACTCTTTAAAAAATAGATGAAATAGGGCTTGGGAGAAGCCTCAAAGAGCCAGAGCTATACTTTGCAAGCAGGAACACTTTGTTTAATTCCCAGAGCTACATGATCCTCAAGGATGACCAGGGGTGACCCAGAACCAAATCCCAAAAGTATAAGAAGGCAGATGCCCTAATGTTAAAATAAAGCAATACACAACAGTCCCACAGCGCATATGCCTGATGGTAAGCAGCTAACAGGAAGATGACCTAAGGTTAAAATAAGGCAACATATGACAGTTGCCTTATTTTAAGGTAATGGTAAGCCAATGTAAGCAGTTCTCTAAGTTCAGGAATAACTGAGGGGTGGGGAGAGGTGTGAGAGAGTTGCCTTGCATGCATCAGACTCTGGTTTGATTCTGGAACTGAATATGGTTTCCCAAGAAGCACAAATCCTAGCACAGAGTCAGGAGCAGGACCTAAGCACCACTGTGTATGGCCCCAAGCCCCCACCCCCAACAGATCAAGTCAACGTGGAAAAAGAACCTTAATACATATCTGTCTATACAGAAGGAAAATTGTCAACAAAGATGCTTAAAACCACTAATCATCAGGAAAAATTCAGATCAAAATCACAATGAGCTACCCCTTCCCCAGTACCTGAAAATATGACCTACATAAGAGTACTAGAAAAGTGTGAGAAACTAGTATTCATATGCAATCTTTGAAAACACAAAATGGTACAGTCATTTTCGGGAGCTTTGGAATACTTCCAATAGAATTTCCCCATGATCTAGCATTCCCACTTCTGGTGTTAAATATTTAAAAAATATAGACAGCATTTCACAAAGATAAGGTCACTCCTACACACAAACTGCATCATAGCAAGAGGAACAAGCAAGCTACACTAATCAGATGGTCATTTACAAAAGAACACAGTGATAGCATGCATACTTGCATACTAAAGCTTTATTTGTAACACCCCAGGAATAACGAAAGGAAGAGAATAGGAAAGAACTCCTGTAACTTGCTACTTCAGGTATACCAGTAGCAGCTCACATTGTGGTATGATTCCATGGCTGTGAGACAGCTGAATGAATATACGTATAGAAACAGGAAGTGGAAGGTGTTGACCGAGTACTGAACAACGGGGGGCTGTGTGAACTTGCCCAACTGCTGCAGACTTTAGGTTTCACAAGATAAAAGTCTTGGATATTCGCAGCGGAAACACCATCCCTACTTTTATGTTCATAGCAGCATTATTCACAATAGCCAGAATCTGGAAGCAACCAGAGTGCCCGAAAATCGATGACTGGATAAAGAAGCTTTGGTACTTCTACACAATGGAATACTATGCAGCTGTTAGGAAAAATGAAGTTATAAAATTTGCCTATAAATGGATGGACATGGAGAAGATTATGTTGAGCGAAATTAGCCAGAAGGAGAGAGACAGATACAGAATGACTGCATTTATCTGCATAACATAAATATATATGTACATATTATGATACCAATAATCAAGGTCAAGTGAAACATATATCAGGAGGTCTTGTCAAAGGTGGAAATTATCACAAACGTGTGGGAGTCAGAGGCTAGGTAAGACAGAAAATGGAACAGTGTGCTAACAATTGTCAAGGGTACTAATGTCAACCTAGAACTGAGCATTAAATAGAGGCAAAAAGATACACATGACAACCCTTTAATGTATGTTCTGTAATCCATAGTCTGGAGGGGAAGGAAAAGAGAAAGAGAGAGAAATGGAAAGAAATAAAGAACCTGCCATGGAGGAGGGCTGGGGAGGGGGAGGGAACCGGGGATGTTGGTGGTAAGAGATGGGCACTGGTGGCGGGATGGGTGCTGGAACACTGTAAGACCAAAACCCAAATATGAATTTATTAATTGTATATCTTTGTAATTGTAAAAAAAAAAGTCTTGGATATTGTTAAAGAACAATGCGTTTTTTTGGGGGAGGGCACACCTCAGTACTTATTTATGACGGGGCTCGATAAACTATGTGCTATGCTAGGAACTGAACCAGGGCTGACACAGGTAAGACAAGAGCCTTCCCCACTGTACTATCTCTCTGGCCCTGGTTCATTCTATCAAATTCACTTGATCACTTGATCACTTGAATCCCGTTATTCATCAATTTGCTCGAGCGGGCGCCAGTAACATTTCCATTGGACCCTATCACGTGCCAATGTAGCCCAATGGCATCTGGTTGATTCAGGAATATGAAGAGCCTCAAACCGTTCCTTCAGGGTCTTTACAAGGAAGTCTGACCATCTTGTAGGTGGGCGGCCACGTGATCTTTTGACATCCCGTGGGATCCAGTCGGTAATGGCTCTAGTCTAGCAGTTGTCTCCAAATCGCATTACATGTCCAGCCCATCTGATTTTTGATGCCTTGGCAAACAAGACAGCGTCCCTGATTCTGGAATAGCGACGGAGGTCAGAACTCCGGATTCCTTCTCTCACTTGAGTGAGGCGTGATGTTCCAAGCATAGCTCTTTTGATTCCTCTCTGGGAGACTCGAATAGCATTCTCATCCTGCTTTCGTAGGGCCCAGGTCTCTGAGGCGTATGTTAATGCAGGGAGAATGGTGGAGTCCAAGAGATGTGCCCGGAGCAGGAGGTTCTTTGTCCTTTTAGCTATTTCTTCGATGCCTTTGAAGGCATTCCATGCCACTCTCTTCCTCCTGCACAGCTCAGGTTTTAGGTCGTTCATTGTTGCAGGACTCCTAAGGGCCGCTGCATCTGCTCTGGATTGCCTCCCGCAAATCACTCTGTAGATAAGGGGGTAGTCTAAATGTGGCAGTTTATCCGACCATGTATGCTGTACTAGCTGGTATAAATATTCTCCCATGCTATCACAATCATCGTGGGACTAGCTAGATCTTACCAGCATATTAGCCTGGCCACGTAGGACACCTAAGTAATTAGACCAGAGAGAAATGCTGTTTGTTCCAAACAAACAAGCATGGCTCCCCTGATAAAATATAAAACTACAATGAAGTAGAGGAGACTTGTGCAGGCTTGGAGAAATATTTAACTGGCATTGGTATTGATCTTTGGTACAGTGACATGCCATCTCAGAAACCCCCTTCTTTACATTTCAAAGGCATTCCCGGCTCAAAACATTAGCATAGTAAAGGCCCTAGGTGAGATGCAGGGAGGGATTACCTGAGGGCATTGGACCCTCCCTGCTTTCCATAACAATGGGAGGAAGGTCTGAGTTGCGGGGGGGGGGGTATAAACTAGCCAGTTCCCGCTCTCCTGGTTTTCTTCCCGGTGGGATCTCGCCTTGTGAGCGTTTATTCCCCTTGGAAGTTTTACACGTGGTGGTCGCCATCTTGGCCTACACGTGGCTGGGGTTCTAGCCTGGAATCCTAAGCATCGGGTTTTTCCTTTTGCTGATTTGTATGCCTGAACCTGTGATAACTAAAGCCTTTTAAAACTGTATCGGATTCCTGAGTGTTCATCCATTCCTCGCCGGCTTCGGAGGTAGAAGGGAACTTCGCTTCCCGGCACTGTCGGGGACCCGGCGGAGCGCCCGACATTTGGCGTCCCTGGTGTGGGCACCACGAACATCATCTGGTCTAATTATCATCGGACAGAGATCATCTGCCTCCGAACCGTGAGTAAAATGATGGATATCTCATGGTATAGATACATTGTATCTTTTATTGGCTCGGAACCATACATAGCCCAGTCTATAAAGTTCCTTTCTGAGAACTACTCTATCTTTTCACAAATCATCTGGGTCCTTGCGATTTTTTAAACTGTACCTTTGTGTAAGGACAATGTTTAATAGAGAGAGGGAAGAAAGTAATAAATTGAATGCAATCTTAAGGGACGAGGTTTACTCAGCGATTGAAGAAATAAGTGAGGATCATAAAGCTACAGGTAGACTGGTCTTAAAGCTTGAGGACAGAATTATTAAACAGAGTTTAAAATTTGAAAAGAAATTAGAAGAACAGGAAAGTAAAATTATTAACCAGATTTTAAAATTTGAGGAAAAATTAGAAGAACAGGATTTAAAATTCAAAGAAAAATTAGAACAGGATTTAAAATTCAAAGAAAAATTAGAAGAACAGGATTTAAAATTCAAAGAAAAATTAGAAGAACAGGAAAGTAAAATTACTAAACAGGATTTAAAATTTGAAGTAAAGTTTGAAGAGCAGAAGAAGGATATCGATAAAATCAGCACTATCTTAGAGGAAGAAATTGACAGACAGAGAGATAGAATAGATGGACAGAAAGAGGAGGTTTGGAAGTTACACATAAGATTGAAAGAACAAAAGGAAGAAATATATAGGAAACTTGAAAACTTAAACCAAGAAATGGATGTGTTATGCAGGGAGATTTCTGATTTCATAACTTATCAATCAGGACCTAGCGCATACCCAATACTGAGGCGTGAACCAACTAAAAGCCGTTCACAAACACGCCCCAAAACTGTAGACTTGAAAAAGGTGTATACATTCCCAGCAAAAAAAATCTAAAAAGAATTCTAATGTGGCTGATAACTTAGAGGAGGAACAGGAAAACCCAGAGGAGGCAAATTCCCAAGCTGAAAATCTCTCCAGAGTTAATACCCTCAATGGGGTAGATGTTCCTCTGCCAGATACCACAAGCTCTGATGAGGAAGAAGCGGGAGGAACAGATTAGCTCGAGTCAAAGAGCAAAGCGCAGCAATCTTTCTCATGACCAATCTAAAGATAAAGTAAAACCGATTCATGAAGACTTAAAAAATTGAGGCAATAACCCCGTTTAGGAAGGCTTGCGACAGGTTTGGAATATCAAGTCCTTATACTTTAAAATATTTAGCTGATTGGAGGCGAAAATGATCAGTGGGTATTGGGAGACTTTGAAATGGTAGCCCATACTTGTCTAAACAAATCACAGTACATGCAATGGCATATGTGGTATGCAGATGGGGTTAACCGGAATATTGACACTTTAAGAGAAAAGGAATCAGGCCATACTATAACTTTTGCCATGCTAAAAGGTGAAGGTGAATGGAAAAAAGAAAGCAAAACAAGCGACATTACCTGAACCTATTTTAAAATTTGTTCGGGAGACAGCATTAAAAGCGTGGGAAAGAGTAGGTTCCGACCCAGAATTTCTAGGTAGCTATACGAAAATTTACCAGGGTCGTGATGAACCATACTTTGATTTTGTTGGGAGATTATGTGAAACAATCCAAAGACAGGTTCAAGACCCAACAACTCAAGAAATCCTAAAACGAAACTTAGCATATGAGAATGCTAATCAAAAATGTCGAGCATTACTATATAGTATTAAGGAAAAGGATGACCTCATGGGGTATCTAAAGGCCTGTAGAAATGTCGGTTTAACCTCCCATAAAACACAGGATGATATAGAGGCTTATCCCATACAGCAGGAGGATCAGGAGAGGGATGAAATGTCAGACAGCTCTAGGGGGAGAAACAATAAACTTCAAAGGATAAACAATAATCGGAGAAACTATTCTAATAATCGCAGCTCCACCCCTCGGAGGGCCCCACCTGGACCATGCCCAAGGTGCAGAAAAAGGAAAACATTGGGCCAGAGACTGCTCGGTCTTGGAGGCGAAGTCAGCCTCAGGCTTCATCTGGACAGATAACCTGCTTTAGCTGCGGAAAGAAGGGACACACCCGTAGAGATTGCCCATCTTCTAAAACTATCAATACAGGGCAACATTCTAATAATCCCTTTATAGGAAATGTTACATGGACCCCCTCCCAGGTTCCACAAGCTCCGCAGGCTCAAATAACATCTATGCCTCCCCTAATGCGGGAAACTGGGTGGGGGACCAGCCCCAGGCCCAGCTGAATCCAGGGGCACTCTCCTTCATTCCACCTGCCCAGTATCCTCCGAATCAGAATCCACAGAATTACAGTCAATAAATGCTCTCTGGCCTACCCCATCAGGCAGTGGCAGTCTCGACATTCTCTGCCCTAAGACTGTCACAATATACCCAAGTCAAGACCCCTACATGCTAAAAACAGGGATAAAAGGACCTGCTCCCCAGGTAGTATGGGTTTAATTCAGGGGAGCGATTGGCTGAAATTTAAGGGAATTATGGTGCATTTCGGACTTCTGGATCCTGAATCTCATGGAGAGATAATACTGTCAATATCTGTGCCAACTAAATGGACTTTTAAAAAGGGGAACCACTTGCTAAACTATTATTATTTTTTGAGGATCCGTGTAGTCAGTCCGAACACCCTACAGCTGGTGGCTTAAACAGTACCAACCATTCTGCCAACTTCATTGTTGGTTATGCAGCCACACAGAACCAAGCCCACCAGCCACCTGCTAACTATCTAGTTGGGTACACTGCCAGAATTTCTCAGGCCAAGCGGCCGGTTATACCCATCGAAATTTATAAAAGGAAATTCAAAGGCATGTTGGTACAGGGGCAGACATATCCATAATCTCCACCAAGTATTGGCCCTCTAACTGGGCCCTAAAGAAAGTGTCCCATAGCCTGAGCGGGGTAGGCAATATCTCCTCCTCTCTTCTCCGACAGAGTGCGAGGTGGCTGCCGTGTATTGGCCCTGAAGGGAATGTAGCCATGGTCCAGCCTTATATAGCCCCTATGCCTTTAACTTTATGGGGTCGAGACATGCTGGAGCAGTGGGGGGCAGTAATCCACATACCTCGTCCAATTCCCCGTCGAGCACCAATTCCAGCTCTCCATAATAAGCCTAACACCGGGAGTAACCCTTTTTAATTGGGGCCGCTGTGGTTAAGCGCCCACTACCTATCCGCATTCAGTGGAAGTCTGACAAACCTATATGGACACCACAGTGGCCCCTCAATACCAAAAAAGTTAGAGGCGCTAACAAATCTAGTGGAAGAACAGCTGAAATTAGGACATATTGAGGAAACGTTTTCGGAATGGAATTCTCCTGTTTTTGTAATACAGAAAAAAAATCAGGCAAATGGCGTTTGCTGATTGACTTAAGGAATGTAAATTCTACTATGATCCCCATGGGAGCCCTACAACCTGGGCTCCCCTCTCCAGCAGCTATTCCTAAGGATTGGCCGCTAATTATCATAGATTTAAAAGACTGCTTTTACAGCATACCTATCCACCCAGATGATCGGAAAAGGTTTGCATTTTCAGTCCCTTCCATTAATCATAAAGGTCCTTTACGTAGGTTTCAGTGGACAGTATTGCCCCAAGGAATGACTAATTCACCTACGATGTGTCAACACTTTGTTGATGAGGTTTTGCGACCCATTCGTGCTAAATTTCCTGGTGCATATATCATCCACTACATGGATGATATCCTGCTAGCTTGTGATAATTCCAGAGATCTCCAGAATTTATATAATGATGTAATGACAGTTTTACCAGAGGCTGGCTTACAAGTAGCTCCGGAAAAAATTCAGATGCAGCCTCCATATGAATATTTGGGCTATGCTCTTGACCGCACTACAGTGCGTCCTCAAAAAAATTCCCATTAGTCACAAAGGGCTCAAAACCTTGAATGATTTTCAAAAACTGCTGGGGGATATCAACTGGGTGCGCCCCTCCCTTGGGATTCCTAACTGTGAGCTCAGTAACCTGTTCCACACCCTTGAAGGTGATCCTGCTTTAAATAGCCCAAGGCAGCTAACTCCTAAAGCTCAGAAGGAATTAGATTTTTTCATGGATCGGCTTCAAAAATCTTACCTCTCCAGATTTAATCCCGGAGAAAAGGTATGGTTCTTGGTCTTCAACACTCCCGAGTCTCCAACTGCTGCTATAGCCCAATTATCTGGACCGTTAGAATGGGTTTACTTACATAACAAGCAGAATCCTGTACACCTTACCTTGAGATGATAGCTAACCTTATAATTAAGGGAAGATCAAGAACCTAAGTATTACTTGGACATGATCCCCATGTAATTGTACTACCTGACCCTAAAAAAGAAATTGAAGCTGTTTTACCACTCAGTGAAATCCTTCAGAGAGCTTTAGCAGATTTTTCAGGAGAAATATCTTATCATTACCCAGCTGGAAAAACCTGGGAATTTCTGAAAAGGACACCTTTTGTAATTTCCACCATTGTCCGCTCCTCTCCCATTCCTGATGCTCCAGTATATTATATTGATGGCTCCTCATCAAGAAGGGGTGGAATTACAGGTCCTTCGTTGACCACTACTGTACATACAAATTATAAATCTGCCCAACAAGTGGAACTCGCCACCCTGATACATTTACTATCCCATGTATCTGGCCCATGTAATGTGGTGAGTGATTCTGCATATGTAGTTGGTTTATTTCCTGGAATTGTCACTGCTTCTTTAAATGCCCATAATCCTATAATTCAGGAGCTACTCCATAAACTACAAGCTCTCCTCCGAAATAGAACATTCCCTATATACATCTCCCACGTCCGTTCTCACAGCCGACTCCCGGGCCAATGGTTCGAGGAAGCGAAGCAGCAGATCTCTTGGCAGCACCAGTATTTAAATCAGCTGAGGAAGAGCACCAGACTCTACATACAAATGCCCGCCGCCTTCATGTACACCATGGCATCCCATGGAGACAAGCTAGACAAATTGTCCCCGCAACTGTCCTGTCTGTGCTCCTTTACATTGTACATCTCATGTAGCAGGAGCAAATCCTCGAGGTTTACAGACAAACCAATTGTGGCAGATGGATATAACTCATACTAACTTATTTCCCAACAAACCTTTCCTTCATGTGGTCATCGATACATATTCCCGGTTCATATGGGTTGTTCCTATGACGTCTGAAAGAGCTAAATCTGTTTGTTCATTTTTACTCCAGTGCTTCTCCGTCATGGGTATTCCCCATACCATAAAAACAGATAATGGTCCTGCTTACACCAGCAAAACCTTCAAATCCTTTTTGCGAGGAATGGCAGATCAAACATATTACAGGAATTCCATATAATCCACAAGGACAAGGAATAGTTGAGCGTGCCCACAGAACGCTTAAAACTCAGCTATTAAAGCAACGAAAAACAAGCATGCCTCCAATGGATTCTTTATCTTTAACATTATTCACCTTAAACTTCTTAAATATACCTCAAGGAGATCCCTATACCGCGGCTGAACGTCACTTTCAAGAAGATATGCAAACTCAAAAAACAGTCAATTCACCTATCTGGGTGAAAATTGATGATAAATGGATTGCAGGTCACCTCCTCATTCGGGGAAGAGGCTATGCTTTCATTTCTACAGACGATAACCCTGCCAAGAAACTCTGGGTCCCTCTGCGACTTGTTAAGACTAGAATTCTCCAAGAATCAGAAAACAACTAATTCTTTCAATATAAAGTCTTAAATTTTAAATTGCAAGTTGCTGTTTAAACTTCCTGGATTGTTTCCTTTTAATAATGATCTTGTTTTGCAGTCTGTGATCATGGTTCATGTCTAATATCTTGCCTTACAGCCTAAATATTTTCTTTCTTACAAAAAAAAAGGGTGGAAAAATGGGTGGACTCTGATCACAGTGCTCATTAAAAAATGTTTGCTAAATCAATGAAAAATTGTTTTTCTAATGATTCTGTTCACAGGATGAGATATTCGAATCCAGTAAACCTGCGCTACAGTGCTCAATACTCCGAGACTCCTAAAACAGTGCTCGCTAAAAATTTAATAATTTGCAAAACTAATTTTTCCCAATGCTCTATTCACAGGAAAAGACACTTTCTCACCATCATTTGCCGGCTTTATATTCATGAAGCACTTGACTCGTTACCATTTATCACCCTAAATGGGTCACATACACAGCTGTAAGATATTGATCGATCAAATGTATGTGTGCGTGTGTGTGCATGTGGTGGCCACCATTATGTTTGTGATTAATGTTGTGTCTATGTTATGTCTCAACTACTACCTTCTCAATTTCTGACCACTACAAACCTCTATTACATTCATCAACTCCACTGCTGATCCACTAGATTTATCAATTTTAAAATCATCAATTCTCATACTTATTTCCCTGCTCCACCCATGTTGGAGCTTCTTTATATTCTTCTCTCCATCCCAAACTTGGATCCCTACAAAGCCTTAAAATCTCTACTTGTGATTAACCTCGAAAAGTGTTTTTGTCTCGCCTAAGCTACAGGTACAGTTACCGGTGCCAATGTTCCCTTGCTGAAGAAGCCCTGCAAGACACCCACACCGATGTTCCAGACACCTGCTCCAGCGTTCAAGACTCCTGTTCCAGAGTTCAAGATATCACACCGATGTTCCGGACACCTGTTCCAGCACTCAAGACTCCTGTTCCAGAATTCGAGATACTTGTTCCAGTGTTCCTGAAACCCGATCCAGTGTTCCTGACAATTCAACGAGTTCCTGATCGCTGCTCTCCAGAGACTCATACTCATATGATCACCGCTATTGCTGTTCCAGAAGTAGCCCCACAGACTTTACATAAAATATAGCAAATAGACTCTGACAAATTATGGACAGTGCAAACTATAGTCCGTTATAATCAGACAGCTAAAAACACTTTGTCTTGAACTTTGCTTTGGGTCCAAAAACAAGTTAGGATCCTAAAGTAACATGTATTATCATTTTGTAATTGGAATTGTTTTTTCTTATCTTAATTTTCTGTACATTACTAAATATTTCTTACCTTTTCAATTTTTATTAGTAAACTAATCAGGGGGAGTTGTTGCAGGACTCCTAAGGGCCGCTGCATCTGCTCTGGATTGCCTCCCGCAAATCACTCCGTAGATAAGGGGGTAGTCTAAATGTGGCAGTTTATCCGACCATGTATGCTGTACTAGCTGGTATAAATATTCTCCCATGCTATCACAATCATCGTGGGACTAGCTAGATCTTACCAGCATATTAGCCTGGCCACGTAGGACACCTAAGTAATTAGACCAGAGAGAAATGCTGTTTGCTTCCAAACAAACAAGCATGGCTCCCTGATAAAATATAAAACTACAATGAAGTAGAGGAGACTTGTGAAGGCTTGGAGAAATATTTAACTGGTATTGGTATTGATCTTTGGTACAGTGACATGCCATCTCAGAAACCCCCTTCTCTACATTTCAAAGGCATTCCTGGCTCAAAACATTAGCATGGTAAAGGCCCTAGGTGAGATGCAGGGGAGGGGTTACCTGAGGGCATTGGACCCTCCCTGCTTTCCCATAACAATGGGAGGAAGGTCTGAGTTGCGGGGGGTGTATAAACTAGCCAGTTCCCGCTCTCCTGGTTTTCTTCCCGGTGGGATCTCGCCTTGTGAGCGTTTATTCCCCTTGGAAGTTTTACACGTGGTGGTCGCCATCTTGGCCTACACGTGGCTGGCGTTCTAGCCTGGAATCCTAAGCATCGGGTTTTTCCTTTTGCTGATTTGTATGCCTGAACCTGTGATAAGTAAAGCCTTTTAAAACTGTATCGGATTCCTGAGTGTTCATCCATTCCTCGCCCGGCTTCAGAGGTAGAAGGGAACTTCGCTTCCCGGCACTGTCGGGGACCCGGCGGAGCGCCCCGACAGTTCATCATGTTGACTTCTCGACCTAGGTACACATAACTGCTGCATTCAGAGATGTTTGTTCCATTGAGAGTGAATGGGGCCTCTGGAACTAGTTCATTCTTCATGAACATTGTTTTCTTTAGATTCAGCTGTAGACCTATCTTTCCATATTCTCGGTCAAAGTCAGCCAGCATTTGTGCCGCTTGGCTAATGTTTGGTGTTATTAGAACGATGTCATCAGCAAAGCGGAGGAGGTGGTGTAGTTGCCGACCATCTAACTTCACTCCCATCCTTCCCCATTCTAATTGTCGCATGATGTTCTCGAGGGTGGCACTGAAGAGTTTTGGTGAAATGGTTTCACCCTGCTGAACCCCTCTTTTCACATTAATGATCACTTCTTTGTAGAATGGGTGAGATCCTGGTGGTGAATCCGTAATACAGGTCACGAAGAATCTTGATGTATTGGGTTTGCACACCCTGTTTGGCTAGGGCTTCGATGACTGCTTCAGTCTCCACAGAATCAAAGGCTTTCTGTAAATCAATGAGCGTGAGACAGAGCGGCATCTTATACTTCCTATAAACCTCGATGAGCTTGGTTACTGTGTGGATATGGTCAATTGTGCTGAATCCTTTCCGGAAGCCTGCTTGCTCACATGGTTGTCCTTCATCTAGTGTTCTGCCAATCCTGTTCAGGATGACTCGTGTAAACAGCTTGTAGATGACGGACAACAGGCAGATGGGGCGATAGTTGCTGATGTCGTGAATATCTCCCTTCTTGAACAGTAGAACTGTCCTGCTGGTTTTCCCTTGGGAGGGCACCTTATATTCGGACAGGTAAGCGTGTGAAGACCCGAGCTAGTGTATTGATGAGTACAGATGGCAGATTCTTCAGTTGTTCGGGTCTGACTTTGTCTGGGCCTGGTGCTGTTCCTTTCTTTACCCCGCGAGATGGCATGTCAGATTTCAGAAGGGAGAACGTTGGGAATGACATATGCATCCTGTGGAATTTGGTATGTGAGCATGCGGATGTGGCTATCAAAGAGATTTGAGTAGAAGTCATGGATAATCTTCTCCATTGCCTTTCTGGAAGATGTGATAGATCCATCAGGGCGTCGGAGGGCAGTCATCTTGGTCTTATAGTTGGCGAAGTACAGGCGGGCGGTGCGAATGCTTTTCTCGGCTTCTGCTGCATCTTCCAGTATTTCTGCTCTTCTGTCTTTGAGGTCTTCTTTTATCGCTTCTCTGCACCGTTTAGCAAGCTTGGATGTTAGCATTTGGTCTCCTGAGGCTCGCGCCTTGCCACGTTGGCGAATGAGCTTGAGAGTTTCTGAAGACAGGCGTTCTTTTCTGTCTTTCTCTCTCGGCATTCATCGCAAAATCATGGAGGTGCTGAACCAGTCGGTTGTATTCTTCATCGATGTTGTCAATGATGGTATCTTCCCATGTTGCTGCAAAGGTGCCAAAGAGTTCCCAGTTGGTGGTCGTTCTGGGAGTTCTCTTCTTAAACTTTGCAGCCTTTTCTCCCTGTTGCGGGAAGTAGAATTTTTGCACGAAGGAGAAGGAGACGGTGGTCCGATCCTGTTTGGAATTTGGGGACGACAGCTACATTGGTCAGACAAAACCGTTGATTGAAGATGATGTGGTCAATTTCACTGTGGAACTGTCCGCCAGGAGATTCCCATGTCCAACGTTTGGCTTCAGCTTTCTGGAACTGTGAGTTCCCATGAATGGTCTTGGTGGACATGATGAACTCAGATAGTCTCTCACCCTGTTCGTTCCATTCTAGGCCATGGGTCCCGATGTGGAGTTCTTCAGCAGATCTTTTGGTCCTATCTTGGCATTAAAATCATCGACTATGATCTTGTAGAAGGTGTGATCTTTTTTATAGAACTCCTCCAATTCCATGTAGAATTTCTCAATTTCATCTTCTTTGTATGTGGATGTTGGTGCGTAGACAATGAAGATAGAAATTGCTGGCAGTGGGCCACATCTCTTCAAGTGTAATCGTCCTATTGGGTTTGTTAGGCATTTAAATGAATCAATGTTAAAGGCCATGTTCGTGTTGACAAGGACACCAACGCCACCGATGCCTCTTTTTGTCGCATGTTCCAAGGGAACAATTCTTCTCGGTGTCAAATACAGCATGATGCAACTGGCGCCTCCTCGTCTCAGTCAGACCAATGATGTTGTACTTGACCTTTGCGCTTGCACCATCAGATCCTCAATATATGCTT
>JAJIBD010026699.1:0-10541 GCA_021461705.1 Cryptotis parvus
GCCATTCACAAACATGCCCAAGGCTGTAGACTTGAAAAAGTGTATACATTCCCAGCAAAAAAAATCTAAAAAAAAGAATTCTAATGTGGCTGATAACTTAGAGGAGGAACAGGAAACCCAGAGGAGGCAAATTCCCAAGCTGAAAATCTCCCCCAGAGTTAAACACCCTCAATGGTGTAGATGTTCCTATGCCAGATACTACAAGCTCTGATGAGGAAGAACGGGAGGAACATGTTTGTTCGAGTCAAAGACAAGCGCAGCAATCTTTCTCATGACCAATCTAAAGATGAAGTAAAGTCGATTCCTTGAAACTTAAAAATTGAGGCAATAACCCCGTTTAGGAAGGCTTGCCACAGGTTTGGAATATCAAGTCCTTATACTTTAAAATATTTAGCTGATTGGAGCGAAAATAATCAGTGGGTATTGGGCAGACTTTGGAAATGGTAGCCCATACTTGTCTAAACAAATCACAGTTCATGCAATGGCATAATGGTACGCAGATGGGGTTAACCAGAATATTGACACTTTAAGAGAAAAGGAATCAGGCCATACTATAACTTTTGCCATGCTAAAAGGTGAAGGTGAATGGAGAAAGCAAAACAAGCCGACATTACCTGAACCTATTTTTACAAAAATTTGTTCGGAGACAGTATTGAAAGTTGGGAAAAGTAGGTTCCGACCAGGAATTTCTAGGTAGCTATGCTAGAAGTTTACCAGGGTCGTGATGAACCATACTTTGAATTTTGTTGGGAGATTATGTGAAACAATCCAAAAGACAGGTTCAAGACCCAACCACTCAAGAAGTCCTAAACCAAACTTAGCATATGAGAATGCTGAAAATCAAAATTGTCGAAAGCAATACTATATGGTATTAAGGAAGAGACCTCATGGGTATCTAAAGGTCTGTAGAAATGTCGGTTTAATCTCCCATAGGACACAGAATGATATAGAGGCTTATCCCATACAGCAGGAGGGATCAGGAGAGGGATGAAATGTCAAAACAGCTTCAGGGGAGAAACAATAAACTTCCAAAGGATAAACAATTGATCGGAGAAACTATGCTAATAATCGCAACCCACCACCCTCGGGAGGGCCCCACCTGGACCATGCCCAAGGTGCAGAAAAAAGGGAAAAACTATTGGGCCAGAGACTGTTGGTCTTGAGGCGAAGTCAGCCTCAGGCTTCATCTGGACAGATAACCTGCTTTTAGCTGCGGGAAAGAAGGGACACACCCGTAGAGATTGCCCATCTTCTAAAACTATCAATACAGGGCAACATTCTAATAATCCCTTTATGGAAATGTTACATGGACCCCCTCCCAGGTTCTACAAGCTCCCTGCAGGCTCAAATAACATCTATGCCTCCCCTAATTTGTGGAAACTCGGGTGGGGGGCCAGCCCAAGGCCCAGCTGAATCCAGGGCACTCTCCTTCATTCCACCTCCCCCCAGTATCCTCCGAATCAGAATACAGAATTTCAGTCAATAAATGCTCTCTGGCCTACCACCCATCAGGCAATGCAGTCTCGTACATTCTCTGCCCTAAGACTGACTGTCACAATACCCCAAGTCAAGATCCCTTACATGCTAAAAACAGGGGATAAAAAGGACCTGCTCCCCTAGGTAGTATGGGGGTTTCAATTCAGGGGAGCGATTGGCTGAAATTTAATGGGAATTTGTGCATTTTGGACTTCTGGATCCTGAATCTCATGGAGAGATAATACTGTCAATATCTGCCAACTAAATGGACTTTTAAAAAAGGGGGAACCGCTTGCTAAACTATTTTTTTGAGGATCTCGTGTAGTCAGTCCGCAACACCCTAGAAACTGGTGGCTTAAACAGTACCAACCCTTCTGCTAACTTCATTGTTGGTGATACAGCCACACAGAACCAAGCCCACCAGCCCACCGCTAACTATCCTAGTTGGGTACACTAGCAGTATTTCTCAGGCCAAGCGGCGGTTATACCCATCAAAATTTATAAAAGGAAATTCAAAGGGCATTTTGGATACTGGGAGCAGACATATCCATAATCTCCACCAAGTATTGGCCCTCTAACTGGGCCCCTAAAGAAAGTGTCCCATAGCCTGAGCCGGGTAGGCAATATCTCCTCCTCTCTTCTCCGAACAGAGTGCAAGGTGGCTGCCCGGAATTGGGGCCCTGAAGGGAATGTAGCCATGGTCCAGCCTTATATAGCCCCCTATGCCTTTAACTTTATGGGGTCGAGACATGCTGGAGCAGTGGGGCAGTAATTCACATACCTCGTCCAACTCCCCATTGAACACCAGTTCCAGCTCTCCATAACAAGCCTAACACAGGAGGTAACCCTTTTTAATTGGGGCCGCTGTGGTTAAGTCGCACCACCACCTATCCGTATTCAGTGGAAGTCTGACAAACCTATATGGACATCCACAGTGGCCCCTCAATACCAAAAAGTTAGAGGCGCTAACAAATCTAGTGGAAGAACAGCTGAAATTAGGACATATTGAGGAAACGTTTTCAGAATGGAATTCTCCCTGTTTTTGTAATACAGAAAAACTCAGGCAAATGGCGTTTGCTGATTGACTTAAGAAATGTAAAATTCTACTATGATCCCCATGGGAGCCCTGCAACCTGGGCTCCCTCTCCAGCAGCCTATCTCTAAGGATTGGCCGCTAATTATCATAGATTTAAAAAAGACTGCTTTTACAGCATACCTATCCACCCAGATGATCGGAAAAGGTTTGCATTTTCAGTCCCTTTCATTAATCATAAAGGTCCTTTACGTAGGTTTCAGTGGACAGTATTGCCCCCAAGGGGATGACTAATTCACCTATGATGTGTCAACACTTTGTTGATGAGGTTTTACGACCCATTCATGCTAAACTTCATGGTGCATACAACATCCACTGCATGGATGATATCCTGCTAGCTTGTGATAATTCCAGAGATCTCCAGAATTTATATAATGATGTAATGACAGTTTTACCAGAGGCTGGCTTACAAGTAGCTCCAGAAAAAATCCAGATGCAGCCTCCATATGAATATTTGGGCTATGCTCTTGACTGCACTACAGTGCGTCCTCCAAAAAAATTTCCATTGAGTCAGAAAGGGCTCAAACACCTTGAATGATTTTCAAAAACTGCTGGGGGGGATATCAACTGGGTGCGCCCCTCCCTTGGTATTCCTAACTGTGAGCTCAGTAACCTGTTCCACACCCTTGAAGGTGATTCTGCCTTTTAAATAGCCCACAGAGCAGCTAACTCCTAAAGCTCAGAAGGAATTAGATTTTTTCACAGATCGATCTCCAAAAATCTTACCTCTCCAGATTTAATCCCGGAGAAAAGGTATGGTTCTTTGGTCTTCAACACTCCCGAGCTCCCAACTGCTGCTATAGCCCAATTATCTGGACCGTTAGAATGGGTTTACTTCTCACATAACAAGCAGAATCGTACTGCTACACCTTACCTTGAGATGATAGCTAACCTTATAATTAAGGGAAGATCAAGAACCCAAGTATTACTTGGACATGATCCCCATGTAATTGTACTACCTGACCCTAAAAAAGAAATTGAAGCTGTTTTACCACTCAGTTAAATCCTTCAAAGAGCTTTTAGCAGATTTTTCAGAGAGAAATATCTTATCATTACCCAGCTTGAAAAACCTCTGGGCATTTCTGAAAAGGACACCTTTTGTACTTTCCACCATTGTCTGCTCCTCTCCCATTCCTGATGCTCCAGGTGTATTATATTGATGGCTCTCATCAGAAGGGGGTGGGAATTACAGGTCCTTCATTGACCACTACTGTGCATACAAATTATAAATCTGCCCAACAAGTGGAACTCCGCCACCCTGATACATTTACTATCCCATGTATCTGGCCCATGTAATGTGGTGGTGAGTGATTCTGCATATGTAGTTGGTTTATTTCCTGGAATTTTCACTGCTTCTTTAAATGCCCATAATCCTATAATTCAGGAGCTACTCCATAAACTACAAGATCTCCCCCCAAAAAGAACATTCCCCTATATACATCCTCCCACATCCGTCTCACAGCCGACTCCCGGGCCAATGGTTCGAGGAAACGAAACAGCAGATCTCTTGGGCAGCACCAGTATTTAAATCAGCTGAGGAAGAGCACCAGACTCTACATACAAATGCCCGCTGCCTTCATGTACACCATGGCATCCCATGGAGACAAGCTAGACAAATTGTCAGCAACTGTCCTGTCTGTGCTCCTTTACATTGTACATCTCATGTAGCAGGAGCAAATCCTCGAGGTTTATAGACAAACCCAATTGTGGCAGATGGATATAACTCATACTAACTCTATTTCCCAACAAACCTTTCCTTCATGTGGTCATCAATACATATTCCCGGTTCATATGGGCTGTTCCCTATGACGTCTGAAAGAGCTAAATCTGTTTGTTCATTTTTACTCCAGTGCTTCTCCGTCATGGGTATTCCCCCATACCATAAAAACAGATAATGGTCCTGCTTACACCAGCAAAACCTTCAAATCCTTTTGCTAGGAATGGCAGATCAAACATATTACAGAGAATTCCATATAATCCACAAGAACAAGGAATTGTTGAACGTGCCCACAGAATGCTTAAAACTCAGCTATTAAAGCAACGAAAAACAAGTATGCCTCCAATGGATTTCTTTATCTTTAACATTATTCACCTTAAACTTCTTAAATATACCTCCAAGGAGATCCCCTACACCGCGGCTGAACGTCACTTTCAAGAAGATATGCAAGCTCAAAAACAGTCAATTCACCTATCTGGGTGAAAATTGATGATAAATGGATTGCAGGTCACCTCCCTCATTCGGGGAAGAGGTTATGCTTTCATTTCTACAGACGATAACCCTGCCAAGAAACTCTGGGTTCCTCTGCGACTTGTTAAGACTAGGAATTCTCAAAGAATCGGGAAACAACTAATTCTTTCAATATAAAGTCTTAAATTTTAAATTGCAAAAATTGCTGTTTAAATCTCCTGGATTGGTTCATTTTAATAATGATCTTGTTTTGCAGTCTGTGATCATGGTTCATGTCTAATATCTTGCCTTACAGCCTAAATGTTTTCTTTCTTATAAAAAAAAAAGTGGAAAAATGGGTGGACTCCTGAGCATAGTGCTCAATGTCCATATGTTTCAAGGATTAATGTTAGAGTTTCCTTTTTTAATGTTTTGCTCACAGGTATTTGCAGGAAAAGAACTTGGCTGCTGCAGATTCCTTCTATGTTGCTTGAGGCTTTGGACTCTGATCACAGTGCTCATTACAAAAAAGTTTGCTAAATCAATGAAAACTTGTTTTTCTAATGATTCTGTTCACAGGATAAGATATTGGAATGCAGTAAACCTGTGCTACAGTGCTCCAATACTCCGAGACTCCTAAAACAAGTGCTCACAAAAATTTAATAATTTGCAAAAATAATTTTTCCCAATGCTCTATCTCACAGGAAAAGACACTTTCTCACCATCATTTGCCAGCTTTATATTCATGAAGCGCTTGGCTCATTACCATTTATCACCCTAGATGGGTCACATATACAGCTGTAAGATTGATTGATCGATCAAATGTAGGTGTGCGTGTGTGCATGTGGTGACCACCATTATGTTTGTAATTAATGTTGTGTCTATGTTATGTCTCAACTACTACCTTCCTCAATTTCTGACCACTACAAACCTCTCTTAGCATTCATCAGCTCCACTGCTGATCCACTAGATTTAACAATTTTAAAATCATCAATTCTCATACTAATTCCCTGCTCCACCCATGTTGGAGCTTCTTTATTTCTTCTCTCCATCCCAGACTTGGATCCCTGCAAAGCCTTAAAATCTCTACTTGTAATTAACCCCCAAAAAAGTTTTTTGTCTCGCCTAAAATTAAGCTACAGGTACAGTTACGGTGCCAGTGTTCCCTTGCTAAAGAAGCTCTGGCAAGACGCCCACACCGATGTTCCAGACACCTGCTCCAGCGCTCAGGACTCCTGTTCCAGAGTTCGAGATATCACACCGATGTTCCGACACCTGTACCAGCACTCAAGACTCCTGTTCCAGAGTTCGAGATATTTGTTCCCGTGTTCCAGAGACCCGATCCAGTGTTCCTGACAATTCAACGAAGTTCCTGATCACTGCTCTCCAGAGACTCATACTCATATGACCACCACTATTGCTGTCCCAGAAGTAGCCCCACAGACTTTGTTCCAGACACCCGACTTTACATAAAATATAGCAAATTGACTCTCACAAATTATGGACAGTGCAAACTATAGTCCATTATAATCAGACAGCTAGAAACACTTTGTCATGAACTTTGCTTTGGGTCCAAAAAAAAAGTTAGGATCCTAAGTAACATGTATTATCATTTTGTAATTGGAATTGTTTTTTCTTATCTTAATTTTCTGTACATTACTAAATATTTCTTACCTTTTCAATTTTTATTAGTAAACTAATCAGGGGAGTTGTTGCAGGACTCCTAAGGGCCGCTGCATCTGCTCTGGAGTGCCTCCCGTAAAATCACTCCGTAGATAAAGGGGTAGTCTATATGTGGCAGTTTATCCGACCATGTATGCTGTACTAGCTGGTATAAATATTCTCCCATGCTACCACAATCATCGTGGGACTAGCTAGATCTTACCAGCCTATTAGCCTGGCCACGCTGGACCCCTAAGTAATTAGACCAGAGAGAAATGCTGTTTGCTTCCACAAACA
Organism: Cryptotis parvus; assembly: GCA_021461705.1. NCBI lineage: Eukaryota > Metazoa > Chordata > Mammalia > Eulipotyphla > Soricidae > Cryptotis > Cryptotis parvus. The sequence goes on from JAJIBD010026699.1 coordinate 6,696, forward strand.
AACGCATGGCTCCCTGATATACTCAAAGGCAACTAAAATATAAAACTACAATGAAGTAGAAGAGACTTGTGAAGGCTTGGAGAAATATTTAACTGGCATTAGTATTAGTCTTTGGTACAGAGACATGCCATCTCAGAAACCCCCCTTCTCTACACTACAAAGGCATTCCCAAGCAGATTTCGGCTCAAAACATTGACATAGTAAAGGCCCTAGGTGAGGTGCAGGGAGGGATCACCTAAGGGCATTGGACCCTCCCTGCTTTCCATAACAGTGGGAGGAAGGTCTGAGTTACAGGGATATAAACTAGCTGGTTCCCACTCCTCCGGGTTTTTTCTTCTTTGTGGGATCTCTCCTTGTGAGCGCCATTCCCCTTGGAAGCTTTTTCTCCTTTACACGTGGTGGTCGCCATCTTGGCCTACACGTGGCTGGGGTTCTAGTCTGGAATCCTAAGCAACCGGGCTTTTCCTTTTGCTGATTTGTATGCCTGAACCTGCGAAAAGTAAAGCCCTTTTAAAACTGCATCGGATTCCTAGAGTTTTCATCCGTTCCCCGGCTTCGGAGGTAGAAGGGAACTCCGCTTCCCGGCACTGTCGGGACCCCGTGGAGCGCCCGACATGTGCCATTGAGAGTGAATGGGGGTATCTGGAACTAGTTCATTTTTCATAAACATTTTTTTCTTTAGTTCCAGCTGTAGACCTATCTTTCCACATTCTCGACAAAGTCAGCCAGCATTTGTGCCACTTGGCTAATGGTTGCTGTTATTAGAACAATATCATCAGTGAAGCACAGGTGGGTATAGTTACTGACCATCTACCTTCACTCCCATTCCTTCCCATTCTAATTGTCGCATAATGTTCCCAAGGGTGGCACTGAAGAGTTTTTGTTGAAATGGTATCACCTGCCAAACCCCTCTTTTTGACATCAATCATCACTTCCTTGTAGAATGGTGAGATTCTGGTGGTGAATCTGGTAATTCAGCTCACAAAGGATCTTGATGTATTGGGTTTGAACACCCTGTTTGGCTAGGGCCTCGATGACCGTCCAGTCTGCGACAGAATCAAAGGCTTTCTTTAAATCAATGAAAATGAAACAGAGCCGGCATCTTGTACTCCCTACAAACCTCACAGAGCTTGGTTACCATGTGCATATGGTCGATTATGCTGAATTCTTCCCAGAAGCCAGCTTGCTTGCATGATTGTCCTTCATCTATTGATCTGCCAATCCTGTTCAGGATGACTCGTGTAAACAGCTAGTAGATGATGGACAACAGGCAGATGGGGTGATAGTTGCTGATGTGGTGGATGTCTCCCTTCTTGAATAATAGAACTGTCCTGCTGGTTTTCCATTGCAGACACCTTGCATTTGGACATGTAGCATGTGAAGAGCCGAGCTAGTGTATTGATGAGGTACTGATGGCAGATTCTTCAGGTGTTTGAGTCTGACTTTGTATGGACCTGGTGCTGTTTCCTTCTTTACCGATGAAATGGCATGTCAGATTTCAGAAGGGAGAATGTTGGGAATGATATATCCATCTTGTGGAATTTGGTATGTGGGCAGGTGGAGGTGGCTATCAAATAGATCTGAGTAGAATTCATAGATAATCTTCTCCATTGCCTTTCTGGAAGATGTGATAGATCCATCAGTATGTCAGGGAGGGCAGTCATCTTGGTCTTATAGTTGACGAAGGACAGGTTGGCAGTGTGAATCTTTTGCTTCTGCTGCATCTTCCAGTATTTCTGCTCTTCTGACTTTGAGGTCTTCTTTTATCGCTTCTCTGCACTGCTTTGCAAGCTTGGATGTTAGCATTTGGTCGCCTGGGGCTTGCTCCTTGCCACCTTGGAGAATGAGCTCCAGGAGTTTTTTGAAGACAGACGTCCTTTTTTGTATCTTTCTCTGTCTCATGATTGTGCATTCTTAGCACAATCATGGACGGTGCCGAACCAGTCGGTTGTATTCTTCATCGATGTCGCCAATGATGGTATCTTCCCATGTTGCTGCAATGGTGCCAAAGAGTTCCCAGTTAATAGTCATTCTGGGGAGTTCTCTTCTTAAATTTTGCAGCCTTTTCTCCCGTTGCGGAAGTAAAATTTTGCACAAAGGAGGCGGTCTTCCAATCCTGTATGGAATTTGGGGACGACAGCAACATCAGTCAGAGAAAACCGTCGATTGAAGATGATGTGGTCAATTTCATTGTGGAACCGTCCACCAGGAGATTTTCATGTCCAACGTTTTCGCTTCAGCCTCCTGGAATTGTGAGTTCCCGTGAATGGTCTTGGTGGACATGATGAACTCCAGATAGTCTTTAACCCTGTCCGTTCCATTCTAGGCCATGTGTCCCGATGTGGAGTTCTTCGTCTTTTCGGTTTATCTTGGCATTAAAATCACCCGACTATATTCTTGTAGAAGGTCTTATATTTTTTTATAGAACTCCTCCAGTTCCATTTAGAATTTCTTAATTTCATCTTTCTTGTATGTGGATGTTGGAGTGTAGCCAATGAAAATAGATTTTGCTTGGCAGTGGCCCACATCTCTTCAAGTGTAATTGTCCTATCTGGTTTGTTAGTCATTCAAATGAATTAATGTTGACAGCCATGTTCATATTGACAAGGACACCAATGCCACTGACACCTTTTTACGTCTCATGTTCCAAGGAACTGTTCTTCTCGAGTATCAAATACAGGATGATGCGACTGACGTCCCAGTCAGACCAAAGATGTCATACTTGAACTTTTGCACATGCACCATCAGATCTCCCGATATATGCTTCCGTGGCCAGCGTATGCGCATATGCAAGTAACAGACAATCGTTTTTAGTCCTCTTTGTTTCGCAGCCTAGGTTGGCCGTGAGAAATTTCACCATGTACTGCTTGTTCGCCTTTCTTACTGCGCCATAAGGTCTCTTTCGGGTCAGGAAAATAAACATTTTTTGTTATTGGTTTGGCATATCGAACACGCATCGAACAGCTTGCTAGTTCTCTGCCATGCAGGCGCTATACCCCTCATTACCTTGTGGGCTCTCCCTATAAGTGGGTAGAATATTCATGGTAATCTGAAGTAAATTGTGCAGCCGCACAGCAGCCCACGAGGCAGCATGGGAAAGCTGGTATCTGCTCTGCCATGTGTATCTGTCTGTGGCTCAAGCATCCGGGCTTGAATTACTCCTCTGAAGGGCGGGTCTGAAAGGTGGTTCCTTGTAGGCTGGGTTTCTACAAGTTGGGCTGGAGACCAGCTTAATCTCTTGGGTGGAGATCTTACGAGCTGCAGAGTGTGGATGGTGAAGATCACTGCCAGCAAGGTGTGGTGTCTTCTCTGGTTTCTTCTGAGGCCTCCTATAGGATGGTGGACTCTCGGTCCAGAAGTTGCTCTCATGGTTGTGGAATGCAGGAGGTTCAATGGGGAAAGCTGGTTTCTGCTCTGCTGGGTGTACCTGTGTCTGTGGCTCAAGCATTCCTGAGCTTGAAATACTCTCCTCTGAAGGGCAGGTCTCTGAAGGTGGGTCCCTTAGGCCGAGTTTCGGACAAGCTGGGCTGAGACTGGCTTAATCTCTCGGGTGGAGATCTTACCAAGCTTCTCGCGGAGCCGTGGATGGTGATCGCTGCCAGCAAAGTGTGGGAGTTCTCCTGGTTTCTTCTGAGGCTCTATTGGGATGGTGGACCCGTCAGAAGTCGCCTCATGATCTCGTGGAATGCACGGGGCTTTAACGGGGAATGCTGGTTTCTATTCTTGCCGTGGTGCGCAGAGCTGCTTGTCTAGGGAATCAGAAGCATGGCGCTGAAAGGTAGCTGCCCCTCACCCATCTACAATAACTCTTGCACATTTAAAATATATGTTCTTGCTTAATTCCTT